>JAVQJG010167408.1:0-26524 GCA_036024015.1 Craterocephalus amniculus
AATCTCAGTTTTATCTTCATTCAGTTGTAGGAAATTCTCTCTCATCCAGGTGTTAATTTGCTCCAGACACTGACACAGTGAGTCTATCGGGCTGCAGTCGTCTGGTGATAGGGACACATAAAGTTGTGTACCATATGCATAACTGTGATAATTAATGTTAAAAATTCTATACAATAAAAGTTATACAAGTTGAACAGAAGTGGTTCCAAGGACTGACCCCTGGACCCATGACCCACAAGTCATGGCCACTCGCTCAGATTCATAGCTGCCGATCGTAACAAAGTAACTCCGGCCTTCTAAGTAAGACCTGAACCAGTTAAGGACCTTTCCAGAAAGTCCAACACAGTTTTCCAGTCTGTGCAACAGGATTCTGTGATCTACAGTATCAAAGGCAGCACTGAGATCCAGCAGAACAAAGTTGAGCGCCTGTAACTGCAGTCGGCCGAAGTTGCCTCTAAACTGTTTGTCTAGTTTAGTAACAGAAGTCTGGGCTGGAATTTTGTGAGAAGTGATGCAACTGTGCAGGACACCATTTATGTTTTATGTTTGATGCAGTAACTGAAGAGAAACGGCTGCTTAGCTTTTCTTTAATCCTAAAATAAATGGCTTAAGACATTGGGTTCATTTGTTTGTTTGTTAGTCTCATGAGCAACAAACAGGGTTGCACCTTCACCCTATTTGGTGAAAATATGAGTGTTTAGACATACTTTGCCCACTTACAGCATGTAGGTGGGATTTTTCTGAGGGAGTCGTTTGATCAGGACGATGACCAATTTTTATTTCAAACATGTAAAAAGTCTCAAGCCAAAAGTTGAAAAAAAAAAGATCAAATTGCTTACGCTACTGAAAAGTAGCACAAAGAAATGCAAACTTATTTAAATACAAATCCTATTGTTGAACTTTAAACACACAATGTCCCCATGATCTACATCTGGCCATTCGTTCCACCACTAAAGCTCTGTATTTAGTTTTGTTACCAACCTTAAGACGAAAAGTGGTTCAATTCTATTAATTATCTTTTGTTATGCTTCATGTTGTATTAAATATGTAGGAAAAACAAGTAAAATGAGTCAAAATGTAAAAAAAGAAAAACTTATTAGTAAAAATCTGGATCACCTAGTAAACATTAAACATCAACATCACATATACCTCAAAAACATCTGTCTTTTAGCATGGCAGACTATAATGCAAAAAACCCCTCTCTCTCTCTCTCTATATATATATATATATATATATATAGATATATATATATCTGAATCTAGATATGATCTAAAATATGCATTATGATCCTGATGATACTGACTTTGTGGATTTTACCGGTTGCTTTGTTTTTAGAGAAGGATGTGTGAAAATAAGAAATGTTTTTAACCTCTCTGATCTTGTCACTAAAGTTAGTTGGTCTGACCAGACTGTCAGAAGGCCAGTGGAATATTTTAGATGGAAAATGGATTTGATTCCTACATACAGGGAAATGTCCAAACTAACCAGTACCCATGCCTGTACTTCCTCTGGCTTTGTGAAGCATTTCAGGATCTTTTGGTTGATTGATTTTGTCTTTAGACCAACATGATTTTGCAGTAAGGAGTTAAAAACTGAAGGCTAAATTTATCAGGTGGCCAAAAGTCGATTCCAAATAAATTTTATTATTACTATAATATGCTTGCAGTAAAAAAAAAAAGAAAACTAAATATACATGGTAACAATAGCTGTATTAATTAATCAGTCCTCAGAGTTGGTCATATCCTCCCTTTTTAATATTTAATCTAAACATTGAGCATGAGTTAGTGTCTTATGTTTTGGAGATTTAAGTTTGGAATATTATCAGGATGTTTTTAGGTCTAAATGGGACGAAGCTAACAACAAAGTTGTATTCCTGCTTTATTTTCTGAAATGTAAAGTATATTTTATTGCCTCCCAAAGTGATCATTTTTAGACCTAGAATGTTTAATTTTATGCAGTTCTAAGATGTTGGACATCTATAAAATAGAAATGGGATTGTTTTCTGACAGTGGGTTGACAAAGCCTGAAGCTGATCGGGCCTTTTTGTTTGTAAATTTATGTTTGTAAAGGATGTTTGTTCATTGTGCCACTAAGCAGAAGAGACACCTTTTTTCTGCTTATTATCGCACAAATCTAGGACCTGGTCATAGCAAGGCCAGAAATATCCATGCTCATAGAAGAAGTGGTGGATTTGCATTACTGATTGTCCACCTACCTTGATGAGACCCAGCTGAAGCTTGTTTCTTTGGTTTCCTGTGGGTCAGGTTTTGCTGCGGATCTCCTTCACACTGATTACAGAAACATAAAGACCTTCATTGGGGAACTTTCAGTCACATCATGAATTTATTACATGCCTCTGTGTCCCCCTGTTCCGCAGAAATTTAAGATCCGGATCGAGGATCCTCCCAGGCGAAAGCACATGGTGTTCCTGGGCGGAGCCGTGCTGGCCGACATCATGAAGGACAAGGACAACTTCTGGCTGACCCGGGAGGAGTACCAGGAGAAAGGAGTCCGTGTGCTGGAAAAACTCGGAGTCACCGTCAGATAAAGCACTGGACGGACAGAACACACGCACACAACACATTCACAGTACACACACATTTCCCCCCCTGCCCACATTACAGAGTATATATGTATTTATCCCTACTTTGTTTTGGCTCATTTTTCCCTTTAACCATCAGAGGGAAGTGAGCCTCCACCACCGCCTCTCTTAATTCTTTCTCTTCTCTCCTGGTTGAGGATTTGCTCACGAGCTCCAAGAACTAATTTCATTTTTGCAGATCTTTAGCAAATTGGTTACTCAAAGTCCAAATTGAAGGGTTATTGTTGCCCTGGTGGTGCAATTTCAGAGTGCTGGGTTCAAACCACAGCAGGATCACTTGCCTGCAAATATGGTTGATGTGAATGAATTTGGAGGGGGAACCCACCAGCTAGAAGTTAAGTTTAGTTTCCTCCCTTTGTCCGACCTCTAGAGGGGCTCAAATGATGCAAAACTCGTAATGTCGCAATCACAAGCCCATCACAAACAGCCACGGCCGCTTTCAGCATCCGTTGCGGATGAGCGATTACTGATCACATTTTTATGTCGGTTTTTATAAATGATATCATAATTGTTCTTTTTCCTGGGAGAGGGATTACTTTTTGCTTTTTTTCTTTTTTTGTTGGATGTATGAGTTCAATTGATATCTTTAAAATCTATTTTTTTTCCATTAACTTTCTTTTATTTCTGTGCACTACCACTACTACTACCATTGTAAATGGAGTGTATTGTGGTGAAAGAAATTCCTTGTTTTTTTGTTATTATGAAGAATTGATGGTTGATTCATAAAGGGACAAATACACAAACTAAAAGCCCCTGAGCTTGACATTGGGTGTGTGACGGTACTTTGGGGTTAGCGGGTGGTGAGACGGTTATAGGATACGGGAGGGGAGGGGTTTACTATTTGTTCTTCATTAAACAGCCTCGCCTCTGCCTCTGCCTCCTCTCTGGATGTAAAACCTTCATGAATGGATGGATGTAAACAGTTGCAGCAATATTTGAAACTGTGTCGACACTCTCGTACCTTACAAGCTGTATCCTTTCAGATCCACCGAAGCTGGAGGCAGTTGTAGGTTAAGGATCGGATCTATTTAATGCATAAAACTTGGAAAAAATAAAACGATATCTTATAAAAGTTGAATCGTTGTTGAGACCATATTTAAGTTCTCCAGTCTTTGACTCCCAGCGGTTGACTTAATGTCACTGGAGGCACTTCTATTTTGAGTATGATAAATGTGTATATTTTTTTTTCTCTTCTTTCCATGAACGTCTATCCAGTGCCAAGTGCAGTTAATATTACTGGATCTCTCATGTTTTATGTCTTTCTTTTTGTCACTTTTTTGTTTTTATTTTCCTGTGTTGTTCATAGCATAACTGCCTAACGCTGATTTAAATAAAGAAAAGTGATTTATAAGGATCGCTGTGTGTCGGGTTCTTTATTCCTGGGATAACTTCTTTGAATTTGGTTAGAATTTTGTTTCAACTTGAGGTTTGATCAGATGTGATGGAAAAGGCGGCCTCTGCAAAAGGAGGGGATGGGCAAAGGTTTTGTCCTCGGATGAGGACTAGATCTCTGCACACGGACCAGAAGTAGGAAGAGGAAGTGGAACAGTTGCAGAGGGCTGGCGCCACCAAAGGAAGAGGCTCTCTTTCCATGCCTGACATAAAGATCTCACCCAGACTCTTCCGGCCGTGTTCCATTTTAATCCCCAGACTCGTACCACTTCCTTCTTGACCCCGAACTGTTACCTCCGATTACCGTTTGACGTTTCCCCCCTACCACAGCACAAACTGAAATTGACCGAAATGCAAAGTTTAAGGGTCTGGTATTGTAGGTAAGGGTTTGTTGCACTTCAAGATGATTAACAGAAGCTTTGTCAATATAAAAATTTTATTTTTTTACTCTCACATTTCAGATATACCAGGCTAACTATGTCCTCTTCAGTAATTTAAGATTAGTGGAAACCATTCTTCACTATGAGTACATTTCACTGGCAAAAAAATACAATATTATGCTGATTTTTCTCTAGCTTAGAATCTAGTAGTTCTCTTTGTTTGCCAAGTTGAATTTGCACAAGCTAGCAACAAGCTTTTCCACAGGGTGGGAGTAGAGGGATGGTCCTCTGAGGAGTTTCCTCTCGGATTTGGGGTTAAAATCAGACAGTCGAAGAAGTATGCTAAGGCAATCCTCTTGTCCTTCACTAACTCTTCCTCTTCAACATTTCTGCTCAGCTCAGTCAAATTATTTAGACATGACAGAAACATACCAGGGCAAAAATGTGACAAATGTAAGCTCCAAGGAAGAAGAAAATTCCTGTTGTGAGGGGGAAAAAGTTCAAATCCTGCCTTTTTTTGGACATGGCCACCCGTTCCATTAAATTGTGGTGGGAAGTGAACGCTGGTGCTCTGTGCGCCCAGAGAGAGGCCACGCTGACCCCATTACACGAGCAGATATCTTAAATGTTTGCACATGTGGACTGTGATGCTGTTTGCAGCCATAGAGCTGCTTAACAGGCCCCCAAAAGCCCTCAGGGACCCTCTTTCTCTTTTCTCTCTCTCCCTCCCCCTCCCCACTCTTGCGCTCCATCATTATCGCCCACATGCTTTTCCAGAGACATCCTGAGTGAAACAGCTCGACGTCCTCGATGGCTATCACATGTTCCCGCTGAGGAGAGAGGCAGCTGGGGAAAGACATCTTGAGGAGGAGAAGACAGGGTGTACTAGGCAGAGTTTTTCTTCTTTGTGCTTTCTTTCATTAAAAACGTTGCCTCAAACTGTTAAGTTTTCAAAACATGGAGAAAAACTTTGGCTTTCTATCTTCTGGGCCTCCGCATGAAGTCATCCTTTCTTCCTGTGTTTGGTACTCTCCACTTTCTGTGTGTTTTAAAAACCGAGCCTAACGCTGATCAGACCTCAAACAAATCGTCTTATAGACACCAAATGATGTATTTCATATGTAATGACCAAAGAATGCAAAGCTTTTCAACCTTTGTAGATTTGCTTTCTGCAGGAATCCTACTACTTTGCAGAAAACTTTATGCCTGTGCAGCATTTAAAAATGTCCCTTGGCCTTTAGCAGACTAGCAGTTAGTATTATGGTTAAAATTAGTTTCCAAGAGCAACTTAAGGCTATTCTTTCGATGGCTAATTTCACATTGGCAATAAAGAGGTTAAACTACTGCAGATAAATGTAGCCAAACATCATTTTCTGGCCTAAAGTTGAGACTTTTTGAAAGGAAAAAGTAAAACGGCATCCCAGCATGCAGACCTTACACCATCCATGAAACATGGTGGTGGTAGCATCATGATTGGGACTTGCCATCATTAAAGGGACAATAGCCGATTTCACTTCCGGCTAGCTTAGTTAGCAATAGCGGCTATTTTTTTTAGCTTTTGTATGACGCCTTTTCTCGGCTAAGGGGTTTAACTTTCGTAACTTGACTCTAGATCACTAGGGGAACGCTATTACTGGTTGATCGGAGTCTGGACGTTTCGAAAATTAACCTGGCCGCTAAATTAGCCGCTAGCCAAAATCGGGTATAGCTCCTTTAACAGAACAATGATTTATGACCCTAACCAGCTTTGAAGGTAAACATCCAGCCATCCATCCCATCAGGACATTGATTCTTTCTTTGTCTATTTGTTTGATTCATCTGTCCATTTCTTGCATAGCCATAATGAAATAACGCTGCAACCACAATGTTTATTTGAATGTTGTTGGAGTTACAGTAAAGGGTGATTTCATAGTTTCTTACTTCATGCTGCTACTTGTGAGATGTGTTAAAATGTGTAAATAGCAGTACATGTGTTAGTGGTGAGGACTAAATGCAGATGGCACATAGCATAAATGAAACGACAAACGCCCCCTTCAGGCTAAAAGCAGTAAATTGTATGGAATGAAAGATTATTTTTTCAGTAGTTTATGTGTTTGCAAGATTAAACTCTTAAGGTTCACTTTAGTCAGGGACTAATTTGTGCGCATTGAAGAAATTTTGTTCTTTTAAATATATTAAATTTGATCAAATAAGCTAAAAAGACTTATAGTAAGAAAGTGTCATGGAACTAAATGGTTCATTTCACACGCTCCAAATAGCTACTACATCAGGCCTGCAGATATAAGGAAGTACCAAGGCAAGACTAAAATTAAGCAGCAACTCGCTTGTGGTTTCACTATGTTCTCTCATTTTATTAGAGGCGGAAGGTAAGACACACATTTCTCTTTAGTTTTCTTACAGACCTGGCCACCCTTCAGTATCTACAAAGTACTTCCTTTTCCTTCTCAAAAGCAAGAGCTACATCCATCGTACATGTTAGAAACAGTTATTTAAAAAAAAAATTGAAATAAAAATTTACAACATACACTTGATATATATAATATAATTTTTGCTCTTTTGTTTTTACAGAGGTAAAAATACTAAGTGTAAAAAAATGGATCCAATTCAGTACGGAGTGATTTCTCTAATGTTTTTTTTCCCGATTTAAATAGACAAGGAGATAAAGAGGATGCATTCAGGCACTTGTAAATGGCTCTGACAGGTGAGATCACTCTAAAACACCAGATGAAACGGAAATAAAAGACGCCGACACATACACATGCACACACAAACACGCGCACACACGTTTTCCAATCTGATTGGGCACCGTCCCGGACGCATGGCATCGTCAAAGGGTCTGATTCCACGAGAAAGTGTCTGGATGTGAAAGCATGTTGAGTTGATCTCAGAAGCTTAGATCAAGGAGCAGGACAGAGGAGGAAGAGGAGGAGGAGGGGGGGACGGGATGTGGCATAAATATACTCGCACAAACTAACGTACAAATGGGTACATGGGACAGGATGCATGAAACAGATACAACCGGGGTAGGAAAAAGGACATCCTCAAGCATTCTGTATTTCCACTAGCCTACAGTAAGGGACATTTCCTTGGCAAAACAATCAGGGATGAATGTTTGTGTCCAGGATTTCAGATGTTTTTCAGACTTCTAATCTTGTCCAAAGGGATTCAGCTGACGTCCTGCTTCTTTTCATCTTTAAAAAGCATATTGTGTTCTCCCTGTCACATCCCAGATACGGCCATAACCCGAGCTAGACAGAGCACCCAGGCGGTTGCCTGTTTAAGTGTTGCATTGTGTGAGAGCGCCATTGGACGGCTGCGCTGTCACTCCAAACGGCAGGTGGGGGCGGCATTGTCCACCAGCACATCCACCGCCACCCCGAAGGACCTGATTTTAAGTGTTTCAGAATTCAGCCGAGCCATTGTCAGGGATCTGACTTTACTCTTTGTGCTTCTGATGTTGTACCAAATCTGGCATGGAGGGAGAAAAATGCTGCAGGGCAGAGATGAATAGCACACGCAGGTCACATGTGGTTTCAGCGAGTTGTCTCTCATGTTGGTCTCCTATTTGCAACAACATATTTTGGTCTTAAAGGAACAGTCTGTTTTTTTTATTATCAATTAGTTACATTAACAAGGGGAAGCAGCTCGTTTTAACACTTCCGTCAACTGAGTTTACACGTCTTAGTTTCTGTGATTCTCTGAATTATTTCTAACCAGGAGACTCTTGAAACAGTCTGACATAACCCTCTATAATTTTTCAGCCACTAATATTTGGATTCTGTTGATTCCATAAAACCCACAGAAAGCAGTTTCATAATTTTTCAAAGCTCTGAAATACCCATATGCTGCATCACATCTCAACAAAATAATTAAGTAAACATATATCTGAACTTTCTGCACTTCCTAACATGCCAGACTTCTCTTTTTTTCCCAAGTTCAGGAAGACCCTTCAGGCTTGTCTTTCATTAAACAAGCCTCATCTGAATGCAAAGCCAATCGAAAACGTCCAAAATCACTCATGATCACAGTTTCCCAGTGGGTTAAAAAGTTTAAAAATCAAATTTTTTCAGATTTTCACCAGCATATAATGTTTTGGTTTTTTTTGTGTGTGAGTTTGTTTATAACTATTCAAAGCATCCGGCCCATCTTTAATTCGATGTTTTTGTTCCCGATGAGGCCGATGTTTAAAGAGGAAAGGTGATTGTATGTCGCAGGCAAACTGGAGTCCATGGTTTACAAACTTAATGAGAACTCTTTTAAAAGTTCATTTTTATTACAAAAATAGCATAAATCAAGTGTAATAGACTTGTACACGGTGAAGCTGATTGCTCGGAGCTGTGACCATGCTCCTAATTTTCATTATAGCAGACATCTTCAGAGACAGGTGAAGCTTGGCGCGAGACTCCACTTTTATGTTTTTTTTTCTTTTTTTTTAAGGCATACAGGCACCAATTTGAATGGTATCTGATTGATTTTAAGTCCTTGACATGAACATCTGCTGGCTGAGGTTCTGCAAAGAACAAGGAAATCAGAGCCTTAAAGTCTCATGTCACTTCAAGTGTTTGCCAAGTAAAATGAGCCAAAAAAAAAAAAGACTGGAATTGTAAGACTCAATGGGTTCTTGGTTAAGGTGGATTTCTAGGCACTGTTTGAGGTCATGGAAAAGAAGAAGGGATGCTTGAATATTGTAGCACGACTTGAGGCAACAACGTGAACTGTAACCCAGCGTTACTTTGCTGGTGGATCAATTCAGCGAGAAAAATAAATAGGATAAAAACACGAATCTTTGGAATATTAGAAGATTAAGATGAGTACTGGCTTGTTTCAGTGAACTCACATGTTGGCGGAGCGTTATGAAGGCTATATACATGAGCTTTACAATTAGCTGAAGCACAGGCAACAAAGGCCTTAAGTATCCACGCACACACATCCACACGCACTCGCACACAGGTGTAGTGTCTGATTTCGCTTGTAGCTGGAGTTGAGCTGGGTGGGCCTGATATTGGAATAGAATACGAACAAAATGACCACGCAAACGTAAAAAGAAAGAAAAAATACAACAAAGAAACAATTCAAGTTCTTTGACACAGAGTCAGTGTACAAATATAACAATATAAAGTACCTGCATATGTGATACATGACATATAGGTCAGCTATAAAAAAGGCCCCCTGAAAAAGACTGCTCTCTCATTAGAAACAGCATAAAATGGCCACGTGGAGAGCTGAGAGAACTGTCTGCCGTAAGGGGGAGCTTATTTTCCCAGGCTGTTCAGAAAATGCACCAACTGTTTTTTCTCTTTTTTGGCTTATTTCAGTGTCTGGAATTTGTAGAGAAACCCAGAGAAACCAAGGCAAGAGAGAGAGAGCAGCCATGACTACTTGTCCCCTCTGTGTGTTTCCCCATTCTTCCCTTTCCCTGTGCTTGCGTTGGGTTTAGGTTTTTTTTATTTTTTATTTTTTGTTTCTTCTGAGAGGATCCCAAGCGGCGGGCGGCTCAGCTCACGGCCTTGTGTCGGCCTCCGCAGCAGCCGCATGCGAGCCCTGCCCGGTGGCACGCGTGGAGAGGCGGGTAGAGGCAGAGGCAGGGCGCCACCAGAGACAGGCCGAGCAGGGCTAACCAGCGCGTGCCGAGGCAGCCTCCCCCCCCGCCCTCGCCCCCGTCGCAGGAGCAAGGGTCCGAGTAGTCCCCTTCAGGGTCGGACATGCAGTGGTACAGCATGGTGTCCGCCAGCCACATGCAGCTGACTCGTCTGATGCACTTCCCCACGGGGTCCGGGGCGTCCTGGCACCGGCCTCTTCGGTTGTCGGAGATGTAAAAAGCCTCGCCGCAGTGCTCGCACTGAGCGCGCTCTATCCCGTCCTCCTTCCCCCCTTTCCCGCCGTTTGAGGACGGAGAGGAGCTCGGGAGAAAGGAGCGCGGCTGGTTGGAGACCACCGAGGAGAAGCCTGGGCGATAGGAGCCACTGTGGCCCTTACTGGTCAAGGGTCCGAGAGCGGGGTCAGAGTCTGAGGGCGACAGAGCCGGGGCCAGGGGGTAGGTGTAGTCGTGCTTCTGTGTCTCTGTCTTGTCAAAGTGGACGTAGGACTCGGATTCATCGGGCATGAATTTGACGCGCATGTTGGCGTGGCGATAGTCCTCGTAGCCCGTGAGCCAGGGGCGGTCCGACGGGCGTCCGAGGTGGCGCTCCGTGTTCCGCTCCCAGCTGCGCTCCCGGGGGTTGATTCGGACAATTTCCTCATCTTCGAAGGTGACGTGGCGGGGAAACCGAGACAACGGCTGAAAAGAAGGAGAAAGAAAACGGAAGTAAACACCGATGTGGCCCTGCTGTTTGGGAGAATAACAAAAAAAACAGAGGATCCTCTCACCTGGTCCAAGTAGTAGTGGTCTGTGAGCCGGTAGGAGTCGTGGAAGTCATGGCGATGTGCCGGCATGTACTTGTGTCGCTGCGGAAGCGGCGAGGACTCGAGCGGCTGCAGGGAGCTGTCCAGTTTTTGGGAGGAGTTGGACGAACTGTCTGTGGTGTTCTGAAGGGAACAAACAAACGCAGGATGCGGGCTGAAAAGCTGCTTTTTGATTGGATCCGTCAAACAAATAGCTAGCAAAAGAGGACACCATGATTGGACAAACAAAAACAGGAAGCGTCGCTGCAGCCCTGATTAGAAAAACAGGAAGTGTGAGCTGTTTTTAAAGCCTCTTGAACCGTGTTTGGGTTGTTGTGTGTGAGGTAGATGTTCAGTAACATCCTTCATGAGGCATTAGCAGCACTCATCCAAACACACTGCACATCCACCACAAAACCTTAAATTATTAATCAATCCACATCATAAGCATGCGGATCACCTTAATTCCTCAGAGTTGAAGGGTTGCAAGTGAACAAACACCATGAGCCATTTTGGATTTAAGTTAGAAACATTTAGACTAACGGAAAAAGCAGAGAGGATAAAATCTGGGAACACCTAGAAGTTTAATCATAAGCTCCGAAACGAGCATGCACTTAAGTTAAGATTGGGAGGATAAGTGATATTTTCATTACTACACTAATCCCAATTTGTGTGTTGAAGACAATCTGAAGTAAAAAAACATTTTAAAAAAACCAACCAAACTAGCACTTTGACTGTCCAGGGGAAACCCAACATCCTTGAACAGGATAAAGAGGGATTTTTCTGGCTTGACATACAGTCTGTGGAGCAACTTGATATGAGGACTCCAGAACTCTGCACACAGTAACCACCAAGTCTCACCTTTTTTTGGCCTTTCCCCTTAATCCCCTGCTCCTCCTCCTCCTCCTTGCTCCATCTCCCCATGCAACAACCTGTCCTCCTTCCCTCAATCGCACTTTCTCCACATTCCACCTTTCCTTTTTTTCGACGTGTGTATGTGGGAATAGTATCATGTCCCCTTTCCGCTAAAGACTGTCGGGGCTCCACTCCAACTAAAACCTTGGCCAGACACAAGACCGTCGGACCGCTGCCATGCAGCTCTCAGACAGGCAGATTTTAGACAGGCACACTGGGGGTCATCCTCCGTGGGCACCGGCTGATAGGCAGGCCTGGAGACCTCCCGTCTCATCCTGTCATCATGGTTATATGAGTGCATGTGGAGGAGATATTCAAGATGCATGGCCTAGTGAAAAGTGTATGAGTTGGAACCGCTTCATAACGATGTCTACATAATTACTCTCTGCTAAGTAAACGGCCACAAAAGGAAGAAAAAAATATAGCAAATGTCAGAGAAATTGATCCACTTAAAAGATGTTGCAAAATAATCTGCATTTTTATCTTGCTTTGACATTAACTGTGCTGCTCAGAGGAAGTGAGGTTTTTTATGCTACCACCTTTTCCTTTCATATGCATCAGCTGTAGTTTTCTCTACTGAGAACAATTCATGTAATGAAATAATAGACAAAAGCTAAACAGGACCGCTCCAGTCCGTCTATTCAAATGTTCCCAGTTCTGTGAAGAAAAAAACCCTGCCTTGGCCAGCGGGTGATTGCAGCTCAAGTGAGAGCGGTCCAAGGTTCTAGCTCCTATTTGATGGTCTCGGTGGGCCAGTAGTTTCTCTGAGAACATTTTATAAACAATGTAGCCTTGTCAATTGAAACAAATCTAGATTTATAAAATAAATAGATGACTCTCTAGTAGTCTTTGATTAAGTTACCTATAGAGAGGGTTACAAGAGGGTTATAACTTCTATTAACATTAACCAGGAACTGTTGTTGGCAGCTGATGCTACATAGAGATATTACAGCAGATTTAATGTTCACATGATGTTAGGATAGACTATCATGAGGCAGTTTGTGAAATTCTGGAAACACAACTCTGTCCCTCATTAAGACAGGGTGAATGACAGACTTGCTTCAGTTTTGAATGGTTTTACCTCACTAATTTCTACTAATGCAATGTCAATTTTCAAGTTTAAATAGTCCTCCATGCAAAAGCAATGTATGTGTTGAATTTCTGATACAAATCAGATGTAAATCCTGGCTCCCGAGCAGATCTGGCCCATTGAGTATACGAGCAGTACCACGTACCTTTATGGCAAAATCATGGGGCAACCAAACCTACACTCCACTGAGAAAACAGATTCATCAACTTTGGAATTCATAATGACAACTAACAACTAACTAATGGCAACTAAACACAAAGTCTGCCTTTGTGCGCAGCGCACCACACACACAGCCAGTAGCTTTACTTTACCCACATGAGCAGAAAGCTAACACTAGCAAGGCAGCATACTCTAAATGATGCTACAGTGATTTGTAAAATTGTGTTCATAAATCCAGAGAGTACAAATAAAAGGCAGCTTAACTTCTTTTATAGACTTATAGCAGTGCAGTCTGTAGCTACACATGCTAGCCTACTAACATGCTTACTTACTAACTGTCTGCTAACATAAAGCAGTTGCTTTATGAAACAGACTGAACACTAACAGCCCTGGCTAATGAAACCTACTGAGTTTTACCAGTATAAGCTTTGGTAAAACACCCTTTCATGCTAATTCATCCAGTTGACATTAAGATAGTCTGGGAATCCATCAGCTAGCTAGACTATAGTTGTAGCTAGCTAACAATGTCTGAGGTGACTCATGTAACTGGTGGTTAGTTAATAAGCAGCCCAGCACTTCCTGTTTAATTTCCTGACTGCTTGGATGACATGCTCAGAGTATGCATGAAGATAAAGAAGAATACTATCGTGGGTTTGGGGTTTTTGGTTGGAAGTTGTGAGTTCTTCTCATGTTTGGTTTAACTTTGTTAGTTTCTCACCATGTTTTCTGTTTAGCTTCCTCTCTTCAGTTCATTAGCTCACCTGGTTTGATTTGCTCATTCACTTCACCTGTTCTCGTTAGTCCCTCAGTGTATTTATACGCCTTGGTTCAAAGTTTCTTGTTTCGGATCATTCTGCCGTGTTCCTCTGTCCTTTCTTTCGGGTGTTCCCTCTTGCGATGTGATTCATTTTTGGATTAAACCGTCATTCCTGTGTTCTGCAGGCTCCTGCCTCTCCATCCTGCATTTGGCTCGATTTCTTTCACACTCTGTGACAAATACACTGAAACTAATGTTTCAGTGTATTAACTAATGTTAATGTACATAAAACTGCGAAGCCAGTGAAATTCAACTAGGAGGCAACTAGTTCAAAATCTATCAAAATGTTCAATTGCTGAGTATGACTACTATCATGTTAAGGATATCAAAACCAACTAACACCCAGTCCCAACAGAGCAGCAAACTCTTTGTTTTAATCTCTAATCTTTTTAATGAACAAATTATAGATAAAAACTACACTTTCATTTCATAAAAACTGCCTCTGCAGCATAAACACACAAGTTATTTGCCACAGTTATATGACCCAGATCTGGTGGATGTCTGTACGTCTGTCTGTCGAAGCCATCCCTATTATATCCTGCTCCCCACATGGATACTGCCATGCTGAGAATTTCCCCCTAGCTTTCTTACAAAGCCCTCAGAGCAGCTGACCAAAAATAACACAACATGCTGCCTCCGCTCCACGCCCCGCCCCCCTGGAGAAGCCATTAGTCAGGGGGAGGAGTTGATATGGTGCATAACCAGTCTGACTCTGGCCTCCATGGCTCCAACTAATTCAAAACATAGACCAGATTTTCTGCTGAAACTCCTAACTGCACAAAGGGACAGAAAGGGGGGGGGGGGTTGTATTTCTGGACATCCTTTCTCTAAATATTCTGGTCCAAGGCTGGACAGAGGGCATTTCAAGTTATTTTCTGCTTCAAAACATGTCCCGACTCAAAGCTCGGGAGGATTCATCCTTCAACAAGCCCGTCTCTCTCTCTTGGGATAAGCCCAGAATTGCTTCAATAGCTTTCACTCCCCCTTGTGTGAATGAGCCAAAATAGAGCCAGAGAAAGGAGACGTGTTGAAGGGAGAGACAGAGGAAGGGATGGGTTAAGTTTAGATTTGGTGCACGAAGAATAATTTAAGGAAGTATGTCCATCCTACTTCCCGCTCCCCTATCCTCCAAATAGCAGTAAATCTGCATCTGCATTTCCCCCCGTCCACGACTGCCCTCCATGCAAACTCTGCTGCTAACTTTAGGAAAGGTCAGTAGCAAAGGATCACGGCCAATCCAGAGCCCACCAATGACTCATTTGTGTCAACCTGAGATGTTAGGGTTTAGAAAAATCTGATAACTATGTACAAGACAATATAGTGCTTTGCCAAGCCCCTCAGAAAAGGAACGAGACCATTATGAAACTATGTGGAAGTCTCCAATCATATCATACTAAGCTTATAGCTTGAATGGATGTGACTGACTATCAACAAGCATAAGACCTGGACAAAATCCTCAACACATGTCTGCATAAGACTGGAATGAATATGGTCTTTCTTGACCTGAGGACTAAAATGACAGTTTATAATCCCACCAGTAGCTCCCCAGGCTAAATTGAACCTTTTGGTGCACCTTTTGTTCCTTCCATTGGGTATTGTGAGTCTGTTGCAACATGTGACATGCATGCATGCAATGAATTACACAGTCAAAGACATTTTTCAATACATTATGATTTAAATAAACAGTTAAAGCCTGACCTGTAGACAGTCGGGTATAATGCAACAGGAGATTAGCGCTGATTGGCCAAAACATTTAAACAACTTTCAAATGTTCTGTTCCCTTCACGCCACCAAAACAGCGATAAGACTAGATGGATATGATCCAGCTGGAGCTGTCTGGATCTTTTGGATCCTGTAGCATACTTAATGGTCCCTTTTGGATCAGGATAACTTTGAGACATCAGATAAGGAGCTTTATATCAGATTTAGAGGTTGACTCAAGATGCAAACAATGATGGTGAATATGCCAGAAATCACAAACTCAAGTGTACGTATGTAATCGCAATGTATGTAATCCTTTGCAAGTCTTTCCTTGCAGATTATAATAATACTTCTTACTCCTCAAACTACTTCTAGTTGTTTTATTATGTTGGTCAAGTTAGTCGGCTAAATCCAGAAATCCGCTTCTGATAGACGGACCTCTTGGATCTAGACAAGTCTTTCTGGTCAGGAGCTGATTCTAAATCTACTTAAAAGGAAAGAACCTGTTCTCAAACACGGGAGCAGATTTTGCGGTGCAGCAGAGGTGGGGAAATAATTAGTCTGCAACAATGTTTTGGAGCAATTTGCTGTGTCAAACATCAACATGGATGTCAAAAGCTCCCCAGTAGCACACAACATCATTATCACTGCTATTTATTAATCTGTCTGTAGTTTAAATTTGGCGGCTGAACAGTGTAGTGGCGCAAAGATTTTCTGGTGGGCGTGTTGTGCACCGTTTTGTCATGGCAGCATATGCAGCAGACAACTTGTGCACTTTGGATTATAGATGACGAGTTAGTAATTCCTCTCCTTCAGATGCATGAAAATCTAAATCTCCTGGCTGGAATATTGTGGTCTGTTTTTAAATATTATTTTAAAAGTAGCTACAAGGCAAAGCTAGGACTGTTTTTAGCTGCCTCTGCTGGGTGATAGTAGGACTAAACAGGGTGAGTCTTGTGCTTCATCAGGCTGGAAGAGACGCAGATAATGTCAGAGTCTCCGTTTTGTTTATAATGCAGCTTTTTAACCCACAATTAGTTGCACTGAAGGCTTCTATGTTCCTGAAAACCCTCTGCTCCATTTCAGGGATTGCTCCACCCTCTGACAGCGCTGTAGTCCCCCCCCCTCCCCTCCTTCTCTTTAGCTCTCACCTCTCCACTCCTCCTCATGTGTTTGTATGCGTCTCTGTGGTGGCTGTACACTCCCAGCAGAGCACCTATTAGTCTTGGCCCTTACAGACAACTCGAGTCAAAGATGAACCACGAGGCACTTCCTCTCGTAAATCACCGGCCCTGCACTAAGCTGGGAAACAGCTGCTAGCTGCTAGTTTGGTGGCTACTCTTTTACAACAGGCAGGGTGGTGTGTGTGTGTGTGTGTGTGCGAGTTTGTGTGTGGAGGGAGGGTCACCAGGAGAGAGGGAGTTGGTGGGATACAGGAAGTGACCTTGTGACCCTGCCTGCTGGCCCTGGTGTCAAATTACAGTGCGGGAGGAGGGGAGGGGGGCTCTTCATGCTAACTTAAGGTAGAAAGGCCCTGACACACAAACTACACACATACACATTTCATCAGGAGTGGCAGGCTTACATGACAGCCAGGGAATACTAAGTGAAGTCCTCCTGAGCTGATAAAACAGTGAAGCCTCTCTGGGTGCAGAAGAACGAGAGTGTAGGTGATCAGCGTTTGTTCCACACCAGGGGGTCGGAGTAATTTCAGTGATCATTTCTGTGTTTAGCTGAATGATTTTGACTAATAAGACAGAAGCAGAGCCTGTACCTAAGCAGGTCTGGGTTAGACCAACCCTGAAGGCTGCCTGGGAAGGGGCGTGTTGTTGAAAGAACTGGATAGGCATGTAATCCGATCCAGGAAGCCCAGTTTGAATATGTTCAAAGGCTCATCAAAAGCCAAAAACCCTACATAAAAGTTTGTAACTCTCTTAGACAGAATTATACGATTCTGGGAAGTTAATACACATTACAATACAGCACATATCCTACCTGTTGTTCCAAGATAAATGAAAATCATTGATTACTTTATTACTTTAAGCAAGTAATAATATTACCCCATAGTAACCTGGCTATGGGTAAAACCATATTTATTTTTTTACCTCATGATGGTTGTGACCGATTTTAAAGCACCGTTATAAACTTGTACAGCATTTTTGAGCTTAAAAACGCTTTGAAGTCTCAATTCATTTACAAACCTTCCTGGATCAAATAAAACCACACTACTGAACCAACCCACCAACAAGAAACTCAAGAGGCATCCCTGTGGTGAAACCTGAGGCAGTGTGGTTTCAACATGAACAACACCAAGTCTGAGTCATTGCTGGACATTTACACCGATGAAATATGGATATTTTCTGAGAAGAAAGAGGTTTATTTAGAAGAGAAAAGCGTAACCTAGGGAATATAGTATTTTTCCATGTCTTGATCACACCTTATCATATCATATCATATCATATCCAGTATGTGTATTAGGCCTGCACTGGAGGATTATATCAGCTTATACCTTCCATCATATTTAGCAATGAGAGCTTATTCGTGACAAACTAGGCCTTTTTACACAAAGACGGCACTAACCCTGCAGCTGTATTAAACCATTTGCCACTATGGAACGCCTTTCTTGAATCGATGAGTCTAAATGGAGGTGGCATATCAGTGTACGCTTCTTAACAGCATATCAGGTGCAGGGCTGATGTCTGCAGCTTTGTGTGCTGTTGTGCTGACTCTCTACGACTTCCTGTGCTGATACGCATCAACTTTGTGCTACCCTAAGAAAGACAGCAGGTAGGTGCAACAAAGGTGCAAAAGTCCATCCTGAAATTAGCTGAATTAATTTGAATGAGGAATAATGCAACCATCTTTATCTATCATTACTCAGCTATATTATTCGAATGCCTTTCTTTTTTTATTGGGAACATCTTGGTTTCCTAAACAGCTTCAGTCTCAGACTTTAGAAATAATGACGTTATTTTCTCTGAATGTTACTTAATTCCTCCTAATACGTCATCATGGGGGAGGGAAACGTTGAGAGCTGTTTTGTATCGCAATCATGAAACAATATTAACGGCTTCTAGCTTCTCTTGATGATAAAACTTTATTGAGTTTCAAGGGTTTCATTGAGAAAAACCTACAAAAGTAAAAATGGCTTGAAAAGTGAACAACGTCAGCACAATCCCAATTCTTTCCTTCATCCCTACCAACTTATCCTACCATTCTCTTTCATCGTTGTGGGTAGGAAGCCTTTTCTTTAAAGGAACAAAAGAGTAATGGTCATCTAGCCACCCATAGATGTTTGATGTCCATTTTTGATTGAACCACATAGAAAAATGATACAATACTGTTGCAAAATCAAGGGGTAGAGGCAAATTGCAAGGTCATGTAGAGCAATATGGACTGGGTGAAAGTGCACTTCCATCAGAATGGCTTATCATGTAGTCAAGCTGTTAGCCTCTTAAGATTTAAGCCAAGATCCAATGATTTTTAGGGGAATAATCAATGAAGAAATGTGCTTACAGTGAAGACGTCGTCATCACCCAACTCGCTCTCATTCTGGAGTGCTGTGGAGGAGGTTGTGGAGCCTACAGAGAAGAAAACACCTTGGTGAAGTCAGGACCACTGCAGTCTGAATCTCAAAAATGCCTCTCTTATGTCATCGCTGCACTCTCATTCTGCATCTCCCAGTTGTTCAAGTTGAACTTGCGACATAGTTTGTGACCAACAGACTGCACGATGCTGTGACACAACTGGTTCTACCTGTGGATTGTATTATGCTCCAAACTTCTCTGCATTAACCAGGGAACATGTCAGTCAGGAATTGACGGGGCGTTTTTTATATTTATCTCTCTTCCTAAAACTATTTCAATGATACTTCAAGAACTGATCAATCGTTTAGTGATCGCTGAAAGATCATGACAGAGTCTGCTTTGACATTATTCGTACGGTTTACAGTCATCATACCTTCAGCCAAGTCCTCAATTGCTTTCCGGACCCCTCTGTCAAAAGCTCTGGCATCGGCCGGACTCTGGAACGACAGACCACACCGCCTGTTCTCCACCGTCCAATGGTGAAATGTGGGCATTGCTATGGTGTAAACCAGATCCTTCCTCAGAGGGCAGTCCAGGATCACCTGTGTATCCAGCCAATCACAGCACAGTCATTTTCATGTCTGCTCTTTGACTCATTAGGACCTAACATGTACATAGATGATATATCAGGCTTTAAAGTCCCCCGCAATCAGTGCTGTGGCTTGGAGCTTCTATTTGAACACCATCCACAGTCTCAGAAAAATGAGGTGAGACAGCCCTTGGACTCACAGAGAAGAATGCGAGGACTACTCGTCAGGGTGAGCAGGTACAGCTAGTTTGCATTTGCTGAGGAAGCAATGAAATGAGAAGCTAACACAAACTACAAGAATGTGTAGCCAAGGGATAACAGGAGTTAGAGGTTGTTCCCAAGGCTAAGCGAGCAGGCGTTAGCAGTTAGTTGTCAGGACTGGGCTGAACGAGTGATGGGGCACCAGCTGCTTGCATCTGCTTGCTTAGCCACTGGAGCGGCTCCTAGCCCATAACACTGGATAACCTCTCCTAGCAGACTGTGCTAACTTCTCGTTTTGTGATGGGTAGGAAATATAGGCAGGCCAGACTAGCATATATATGGATTACCATTTATTTTGGAAAAGGTTTTTTCCAAAAACTCACAAAACATTCAAAGGATTACAAGAGCTTTGTAAGGGATTAATAACTGCTTAATGGATAAACCTAATTCTGAATGCTTTCTCTTTTCATTTTTTACCTGCTTGTCCCGCAGCCGTTCACCACGGATGAGGAACTGCGAGGTGCCTGAAACTGGTGCCAGCTCTGTCGGTAGGAGGCGGCACACCCCCACCCTGGTCAGGGCTCCCCCATCCTGAGCCAGCCAGCCACCGCTCGAGTCGTCCCGCGTCATCACCACCGCTTTCACACGCACTATGTAGCTGTCACTAAACAAAGAAAGACAAAACTATCAGAATGGCAATTACAGTATGAATATTTCATCTCCACAGCAAGGTAGTGATGCACCAGCTCCATGTTGCCCCAATGAACTACAAAACAACAACAGTTGTTGATATTGTATTAAGCATACAGTTAAATCAAGCTAATTCAGTGTAAATAACATATAACGTGCAGAATTACTACATTTTGCATGATCCTTCCCAAAGACTGCAATGTATCGCCCACACTCTCTAGATAAATAACAACTTGGAGGTCTTTGGCAACTTTGGATGCAAGGCTAAACTGGTATCTTACACAGATATATTCAACATAAACAATAGTTCAGATTGCTTGAGTTTGGTAATACTGGTATTTCAAATGCATTAAAAACAAACCGGAACTTTCCTCTGTGATAAAACCAAAGAAACAAAAGGAATAATATCAGCCCATCAACCAATGTTATCGATGCGACGAACTTTGACCTGAAACTGATTCAGTTCTGAAACTTGTTTTTAACTGATCAAATCCAATTTTATTTGTAAAACATTTTTCATACTAAACAGCTGCACAGAGAAACCAAATACTAAAACAGAATTGAAAAAAAGATATTCCAAGTACGCAACTCTTCAGGAAATGACCAAAAATAAATGCTTATTTTCCAACCTAGCTCCAGTTTGTGAAAACTGACAATGCGTTGGACTCAAACCTGTCTTAATGCCACAGAATATTTTTATAGCGTTGGATTTACACCTGACAGACTGTTTGAGGGCGTCATTTGAAGTCACGACTTTGCCTGGTCCTTGCTGTGCCGAAGTGGGAGGTGTTGCACCGGGACCAGTCAACATGAAAACACAGAGCCTCAAACTTCTAATATAAATCTGGCTTGATGCTACACTCACTTGAACTGCGCTTCTTACTTTCAGAAAGACATAATTAATGCATGACCGGCAGAAAAATAAAACCAGCCAAAGATTTAGTCTCACATTTGAGTTAGTGTATCTCATTTACAACACATCTTTTTTTTAGCACTTTGTGTGCACATTGACTTTCAAGTAATTTTTAGTAACCCTCTCTAGTTGGACCCTCCTGTCCATCTTCATCTTTTACCCAAAGAAGACAAGGATGGGAGAGTTCAGATGCCAAACTCAAGGCTTTAAAACTGCAGCACAAAAACCTAAAAAGCCTTTTTGAACCTCACCATTTTCTAGAAACTTTCAACTGTCCACTATATCTCATTTTGTAAAATATTCTCAACTTGATTAGTTTTTTATTTAAGAAAAATAATGTAAAAAAATCTGCCAAAATCAGAAGCATAAATGAACAAATAATTGTAGGCGTTCCACACAATATTGGCATAATCCTGTAATAAGGAATTGTCTCCCTGCCACAGACGATCCAGATTAGACAACAGTGGACCGGAGCCTCGATCAGACACATATCGCACAATCTGACAGATAATACAGCTACAGTTTAGTCTTTGCGGCACCACCAAACAATAGATGACAAAAACAGGCAGGAGACAACGTGCTGGAGTCTGAATGGTATAAACAAGAGGCATTCTCCAGCATTAGCATGACAGCCACCACCCTCACAGCGACACAATGCACATGGTCACAACCCTCATGAACCATTTGACAATAACAGGATGTAACTGTATATTCTATTGATGCTGTTCAGTGTGTTTGTGTGTGTGTTTATTTATTTGCATGTGTGTGTGTGTGCTGGGGAGGATAGATGAAGACAGACATTAAAAAAAGAGATGCAGGCAGAATGGGAGTGAATGAGAGAGGTGTTATATAATTAGCTTGCAGACAGTCCCAAGGATTTAATGCATGTATACACATACGCACACTCTCACACACACACAGACACACACACAGGTGGCAAAACCGGTTCACCAGCTCCCACCCACATAGATTCATAAAAGTGACTGAATGACAGACTGACTGACTGACTGGGTGATAGCAGACAAACAGCCCATACAGAAAAGCAACCACACATTCACCCACAAGGTTTGTGCTTTCGTGTAACACACCAACACGCACGCACACCACGTGCAATGAGACTTTCCATTCAGCCTGTGAAGGTTTGCTGTATTTGGACCATATAGTTGTACAAGCCAAAATCCACTTTGTAAGTATAATGAAACACATCAAACCAAATCTGGAGCTTCTGTGTTGTTGCTGGAAAACTGTAGCCTTAGCGGCCCGGTTTGTAGGCAAATGTCATTTAATTTGTTATGTCAAACCGCAGTGGGTGTGGGCAAAAAGTCATTCAGGTTCTCCTGTGCCACGTGGGGAACTTGAAAATCAAGTAAGGAAATAATAGAACTTTAAAATAGAATTGCCAATAACTTACTGACTTTCCTCTGACAAACTAGCTTAGAGTTCCTCCAAGTTATTTTTAACCGCTTAGAAAGGCAACCACCAACGAGTAATGAGTATCTTTTGTTTTTCTTTTTTCTACATGTTTCGTAACCAAGAGGTTATCCAGACTGGTTAAACTCCACATAGTTCCACTTTACTACCACATTTGAAGTTGAACAAGCTAATCCTAAAGGTTGTGGCTTAAATCATGTGGATTAGATGCAAAACAAATGATAAAAAATGCTCCCTGCCCAGATATAAGGCAGTAAAAGTTCATTGTTTCTATACTAGTGTAGACCTGTGCTGATTGGCCCCCGATGGCACAATTTAGGTTTAAACAATGTTGGTGCCAAGTATGCTAACCACTTAGCTTTAAGTGAAAACAAATATGGGATGGATGTCATAATTCCTCTAGTCTTTGTTAGCAAGATGTCGGCCAAGAAATGACAAGATTTAAGGAATGTTATCCAGTGAAGAGGCAGAGCAAATGAAGAACATAATTCAATGTTGATGCAGATCCAGATGCTTTCTTTTGAAAGACAAGGCAGAGCATCGGTGTCAGTAGATGCCTGCCCTTCTAGTTTGTGTGAAGGTTGTGTGAAGGTTGTGGGCTTGTGCGTATGGTTAATTATGGATGGGATAGCAAGCTAAGAAGGTGGCTGAAATAAACTGTGACAGTTTAACGTTTCTAATGCAACGCCCTCTTATTGCTTGATTGAGTCCAACTGGGTCATTTGTGTTAGAAATCCCTATTAGTTTCATGAAAGCACATGTATGAGACATCCAGATATGGAACCACATATCCTAGCCACCCACATCAGAAATAACACCAAATTCTGTGCTAAATAAGCACATGCGCTTTAAAAGATACACGATCCCAGCTATCAGCTCTCTGAGATGAACTTGTCACATTTTGGTCTGTCTTGTGACCCATGTTTAGAGCCCTGTGTGCCGACAGGCCCTGTAATCTGTGGTTGGAACACACAGACAGCCACAACCAGCAGCAAAGCACCACTTTAATACACTTGGGACCGACTACACATTCTAGCACAAATACACACACACACACACACACACATTTGGAAAGTGTGAATCTAATTCTGTCCATGCGAATGTTGCACGAGGTACAGATGCTGAAAAAAAAAAACTTTCGACACCCACTTTGAGGAAATATGATTGATAGACCATAGTCGCCCGATTGTGTGGGATTCACACAGTGTGGATAAAACTTCACACATTTTTATTTCCACCGCAAAAACAGCTAAACGGCAAAAGCTTTCAACGGCATAAATAGTGTTTCTGACTTTCAGCTTCAGGCACTTTCTAAGATGTCTTTGAAGTGAGATAAATATACATAAAGCACTGCTACAAAATCTGAGTGATGACTTACACGAGAAGGAAGATAAGGGGGTAGCTCACCATCCCACTGATAAGTAAAAACCCGGAAATCCATGATTCATGTCCTTTTGTAATTTATTGTGAGTCATGGGGACAAAGGTACGGGGTGTGTCTGGTTCCTACATCTTAAGAAATGTCATTTACTGCTGCAGCCAGCCAATCATTTCTCTTTGACTTCCAGTGCAGTGGCAATGTGACGATTCACAGCGCCACATTCAGCTTCCTGGTATGCAAACCTGCAGTTTCATTGAGCCATCTGCAGCCAGAATCATCGCCCACTTAAAACAAAATGGCGCAAAGAAGTCATGTTTATTCCATGTCCACGTTCACAGCCATCTTTATATTTCCTCAGCGGTAAGAATGATGCATGTTGCCATTGGTTACTGTTCAGCAGCCTACTATTTGTGTTGTGCACTGCAAAAAGGAGATGGAAACCTTCACGTCTCTTTGAGCCCTTTTCTTTTCAACGCTGACATGTCTTACAGCTGGTTTTAGATCTTTAAGGATGAAGCACTTACTTTATACATCCAGAAATGCAACCTCAGTCATTGTGCTCATGTGGCTCACATGAAGCTGGAAAATATTTTCAAACAAGCTTGTTCAATGAAGTATTGCTCTGTAAAGTGAGGTTCAATGAGTACTGTCACAAAAGCGTGTTTGGCTGCTTTCTGTTTCTTTTAACAGCACTTTTATGTGTGAAACGCTCATTCCTTTTTATTCCTACAACAGGTCCACACCTTGTAAACAATTCCACATAATAAGGAAATGGGCTGTGTTTGGCTAACACCTGCACAGTCCAAACTTTACTGCACCATCAATGTTCTTTTATTATATTCTGCTTACAATTTCTTTCAAAATGGTATGAAATAATAATAATAATAATAAAAATAATAATAATTATAATAATAATAACAATAATAATAATAATAATAATACATGAACACTGAACAACAGACTATTAAAAGTTCTCCACAGATGAAACTGTGTGTGTAGCAACAACATTGCTGCAACAAAAGGGTGGGAAGTTGGCTGGACAGGCCTGGAATCCAGCTCATGTGTGACAGATAAATGGGCCACAGGGCAATCCAGCCATGTGTGATAAGGGTGACTTTACTTCCTGTGATAAAGAATGATTAGCCACGCCTCTGTCCGATCAACAGTGACCCTCCCGATGAATGCACAAACACACACACACACGCACACATGCTTACAAACCACTTTGAACACAGCATTATGCTATGTCTGCAGCAATCAGGAAGTGACTGAAGGGCGCTTCACAATCAGCATCATTTCATTATTGGTTTTTTCTGATGCATGGAATGCTGACAGTGTGTCGCAGCAGGGGCTGATACTCCTGCCACAAGGACAAGGGTAATGTCACATCTAGTGTTCAAACAAAAAGCTTCTCAGAATGTGAGAATTTGCTGATTTTCGGGCTCTTGTTGCTGCAAATTTGATATATTTGGGTTCTATCAGTGCTGGTCAGACCGACTAAGCACAAGTATGGATTCTGTTTGGTACAAGCAATCCTGTGAAGGCCATTTGCTGTCACACTGGTCAAAGACAGAGTGGGGGGAAAACGTGCAGCACATGCAATTTAATGCTAACAACATTTGTCAGCAACTTCTTTGGGGTTTAATGTACTTTGTTTTCTGAATGTGTGAAAAAGAGGAAGGAAGAGGATGAACTGTTCAAAGTGAGCCAAACTGTGTGAAGTTAGTCAGACAAACACCAAAACATCCTGCATGCTGCCACTGCACAGCGTGCCAGCGTGTGCATAAAGCAATGCCAATCAACCTAAATGAAAAATAACTTCTTTTTTTTTTTCAAAAACATTGTGTATTGTAATCACCTTCTCGTTCAGCGAATGAGAGAGAGGTAGGCTGAAGAGAGTTCATTCACAGTTATTGACACAGGAGGCTCCTGAGGGGAAGTCTGATTGGCTTTCTGTCAATCAGCTGTAGTTATGTGGAACACTCACATGTTTGGGCAGCACAAGACTCAGGCAGCTGGTGTGAATGAGTGCGAGTGCGCAATTGACATGAGAGCAGTGTTAAAGGATAACATGCCATATCCAACTGACCAATCACAATGCGAGTCCAGTGAGGATGCTCCGATCAATCGGTCACGGATCATTATCGGCCCCTGTTTGCTCTAAAGTGGTTAGGATGGGTAGGGCTGTCACAATTATTACAATATTCGTTAATCGCAAATATTTTTCTTATCCGCGAATATTTTTCTTATTCGCGATTACCGCTTATCCAGCATTAAAACGTCAGATATGATGCAGCCGTCCTGCGCGAGGCGTCAGTGGCAACGTGTGAGCACACAGCTGTGGTGTGATGGCTAG
>JAVQJG010167418.1:0-11954 GCA_036024015.1 Craterocephalus amniculus
GGATCCCCCCGGATGAGTTGGCTGATGTGGCCGTGGAGAGGGAAGTCTGGGCTTCCCTGCTTAGGCTGCTGCCCCCGCGACCCGACCCCGGATAAGCGGAAGAGGACGGTACGGTACGACTGCGGGATTGGTTGGGAATGACGGGTTCTGTGTTACAATGGTTTACATCTAACTTGACAGATAGAAGTTTAAGTGTATCAGTCAATGAAATGATGTCTGAGCCAGCAGATTTACAGTGTGGTGTTCCACAGGGCTCAGTCCTGGGACCTCTGCTCTTTTTACTGTATGTCCTTCCTCTTGGACAGATTCTCCAACAGCACAGAGATGTGGCCTATCATCTGTTTGCTGATGACATACAATTGTACTGTTCCTTTAAAATCTCTGAGGTCCACAAGCTTCACTCTATGATCAGCTGTACTGACCAGATTAAACAGTGGCTGAATGACAACTGCCTCGCGCTGAATCCTGAGAAGACAGAGACGCTCATGATTGCTCCCGAGAGTGTTATCTCGGACATCAAACAGCACTTGGGGGAATTGAGTTCCTCAATTAAATCCAGTCTTCGAAAGCTTGGACTAATTTTTGATGAGGGGATGTCTCTTGTACATCATTCTAAAATGATAATCAGAAATTGTTATTTTCAGCTGAGAAACATCTCCAAGGAAAGACAGATGGTCTCACGAGATTATCTAGAGAAAATTATACATGCATTTATTTCATCTAAATTGGACTACTGTAACAGCCTGTTTACATGCCTTAACAAGGAGCTGGGTCGCCTACAGCTTGTCACTACCATACGCCATGGAAAAAGGGCGAATTCACTTCGTGCTGTAAAACGGTTGGCTACAATCTATTTTTACAACTTGTAAAAACACAAACACGGAGCATATTGTTATTATCTTAGCTAATAGCGAACTGTCCTACTGTACGGAGTGATCTATGAGGGAATTCGCCCTTTTTCCATGGCACATGGTAGTGACGTAATCGCTGTTGCAGGCAGGTTGCAGGTCAGCACCAAAAGGCTTGAAAGGACCCCGGAATTACAACAACAAAAAGTACATGCTGCATCCAGGTCACGGAGGGATCGGACTAGCATTTGCTTACAACACATTGGTAAAACGAAGGCGTTTCATGGCAGATAATGCCTTATTTAGTGGACGAGCAACGATTGCCCGATCGCTCCCATTATATGGATTTATGCTGACCACGTGTTCACATAAATATTTCCCGATGGAGTTCGAGTTGCGCCACCACTGTTTCGGTGAGTAAATTATCATTTAGCATGCTACAACATAGGTACAGGCTGAAAAATAATGAAGTTCTCCTTTAAACAAACAATCGTTGTCAACAGAAGCAAACAGGCATCTTATGTATGAAGTGAGAACACTGACACAATCTGAAACCAAAATAAAAAGTTTTGAAACCTTAAAATTCAGGTTTTGAAAATTTTAAATCTGAAATAAAGTTTTGAAAGTCCAAAAATAAGTTTTGAATCTCTGCAAGCATCCTTTTGTACCAGCATTTTTATTTTTCATAAATTCAACATGCAAAATTCAGAGTTTCAGTTTCACCTTTTCAGAGATTCAAACTGCTTATTTCACCTTTGCTGTTTTGCAAGTATACATTTTCAGAGTTTCAAATATGGCATTGTTCTCCCACCCCTTTATGTTTGCAAAAAAATTTTGAAATCTTGCAATATGAGATCTGAAAAAAAAAAATTACTTTGCAGCATCCACCTGTCCTAGTTTGGTCCACGGTGCTGCGAGGCTGCGATCAGTTGATTTTTGTCAGTGTTCTCTCGCTGCTTTTCGATTTGAAACTCTGAAACTCACACTCTGAAAAATAAGAAAAAACGCTGCGGTGGAGGGACACCGGACCCTTCTAGCCTATGGTTTCTCTGGTGAGGTGTAGTCCAGTCACATGTAAGAACAAGTAGGACTGACAGCGAGACGCACCAATGACTGACAGAATGCGCTGTTCTGTTCCTGCTGTCTGGTGTTCTAACATTGTCTCTGACCATTCCTCTCTCTACTTTTCATCACTAATTACAAACAAGAGAAACTAGCATTGCTGCATTCTGTATGTCTTGAAATAAAGCCAGTCAAAATCAACTCAGCACAGACACTCATTTATATAAATCCACTAATCGATTTCATGCTTCACAGACATGAGGCAGTTTGGTAAAAATAGACACAACATTAGAAGATAGCAGTGAGTGGAAAGAACTCATTGGTCACAGTGGGTAGAATAACAGCAGACTTTCCTCTGCAGCCTGGACCAATGCACAGACTTATTGTAGCTGCATATACTGTAGATTATAGACCACTCAGTGTTTGGGGAAAACATGGAGAAATGAAGCTGAACAGGTGTGAGAAACAGATGCTAAAAAGAGCAGCACGAGCATTCAGTAAACTGGGATCAGGAGCCTTTCAGAGAGCCTGTCCAGCTTCTATCCACCACCTATCTGCTTTCACAAGGAGAGCTTTCCTGCAGCGGTCATGCTCGCCTGACTCCTTCCTTTGCTGTTCCAGCAGAGCGGCCATCACCTCTGGCCCCTGACTTATTGCTCTGCAGCAGAGCGTGGCAGCACATCAGGTCCTCACCAAATACAAGAGGTTCAAGAGTAAAACAAAGAAACAAACTGAGGGCATCCCTGAAGCTATGCCATGGAGCAGTTCACACTGCAGCTCCCACAGGTGACAACATGCTCAGCAGCATGCTGTCTTTAATGTGCCTGTCTCTCCGGCGTCTGACCTCATTCCTTTTCCCTCAGACTGACGGGTGTCAGAGCTCAGAGTAATGTGATCCCAACTCCTCTCTTTGTGCTACTAATGTATTTGGAGCTCCCCACCCTTGGGGCAACAATTTTTTTTTTTTATCAGCCTGTGAAAGTTAAGTGCTACAGAGTAGCGGGGTGGGGGTGGGGGTTGAGTGCCCTGACACAAAACATAAAGGAAGTGAGCGTTATTATCGCTCTGATATTTTCCCAGAGTTAGTGGACGATTAGGGTCCAAAATAGAAACAAATTAAGTCATCTCAGAAAAAAGAGGAAAGTGGGCAAAGAAACAGGAAAGGGAAGAGGGGCAATTAGGAAAGACATCATGATGAGATAACAGGCCCACCAGTTTCTTCATTTAATCACATTAGCTCTCACTAGTGCACCTGCCCAGCCCCATGCTGCGTGTGTGGGTGCACAATCATCCCCACATGCAGATGTTTACAGCCTCATCTCAGCTCATGGAAATAATTCCTGTGTCCTGGTCTGCAGCTCTCTGCGCATCTACATACAGTTTCAGAAGGTCATTTCATTCCACACTGAACATCAAACAATGTTTTTATTTATTTATATATTTGTAATTATTCATTTAGTTATCCAGCTATAATGAATTAATTAACTAAGATAAATTGAAATAGAGTTGTCCTCTGAATGCGAGGTTGGGGGTGGGGGTGGGGGGGATAGGCGGGGGGCACATTGTTTATTTACAAGTTGATTGTTTCTGGCCTATCTTGGGAGTTATTGTCATTTGCAATTGTCTATGTGCCTCACTCAGCTGATCTGTGTCATTTCTGATGATTGTTTTGAACTGAAAGTCCTTCCAAATGTAAAACAATAAAGAAACTTAGGGGCTGATTTATTAAGATGGCAAAACTGCTGCGCTATTCAATATTTGCTATGCAGTTTTGCTCCGGTTTTGTTTCCACGGTTAGCGGCTGATCTATTAAGACTGCTCCTGTTATCATTTGTGGCGCAAACAGCAGCATTTAAATGAGGATTTTGCATCACTGTTTGCTCTGTCATGCAAGGGTCTGGAGAGAAAGGAACCCCAAAAGCAAAATGAATTTCGATCCCATTGGGGTTGAAATATTAGTGAAGGAGACAAATAAATATATTTATGAGCTACAGAAAGAAATCTAAATGTCACCAGAAGTGCTGCATTATCAGTTCAACTTCAACTTCAAGTTATTTATAAAGCACACTAACAACAACCTTTCGGAGCCCGAGGTGCTGTACATTTAAAATATATGCAGGGTACAAATAATAAATAATAAAAGTTTAAAAGCTATAAAGAAAAAATAGAATAATAATTAGGTGGACCCCAAATAATTGAAGATTTATTGATTTGATTCGGATGACTGTCATTCCATCGACAGTCTCCCAGACAAAGGCGGGATTCAAATCTGAGAGACACAGGCGCTGATCGTTCAGCTAAAGAGATGTGCCTGTAACCAAGTAGCCAGGACGCATGGTCACAGTGCCAGGACCCTCAGCTGTGGCATTATCATACCTCTGGTAGCATATCCCACTGATTGATAAGATCATTTTGCCAGTCTGACTGCTGCCAACATTAACACCGCCAGTCCCGTGCGAAATGCTCCAGATGGAGGCACTGCAGGCGCTGCTATGATGCAAATGGTAAAACTAATAACACACATGTTTCTAGTGACCAATAACCATAATAATTTACTGGGCCACAATGACTGGCTGATATGTCAAATTAAATTCCCGAGAGCAGCACTCTTATCTGCTGAACTGGACCGACAAGCAGCAACCCTGCTGCATCTGCAGCTGTTCCTGTTGTGGAGCGGCTCGGCCGCCTCAAAGATGGAGATGTTTGGATACATTGGGGCTGAGATTACTGCACCATTTGAAGTATGCAAAAATTTATGTCGGATTTGTGCCGGAGCGGGCACAGGGCTGCAGGAGGTATGCGCCGTTATAATGCGGCTCGCGTGCGCATGAGAAACATGGTGGGGCACATGTTTCACAAGGTCGCTCAGCCTGTTGTTTGTTGCTCTACAACATAGATCAAAACATCATGCGATGGAGCATGAGACCATTTTTATGAGGATTACGCACAGTGCGCACACACTCCGTCCCCTGCAGGACCTGCTGCTGCACTCTGGAGCCGCTGGCATGGACATCCCTCACTATCACCTGACCGCCTTCCTTCACTCTTCTTCTATTAATAAGACACCCTTACCAGCGCTGAACAGCTGCCGTGTGTGCGCAGCAACGGCCCGAGTATCTCAAGAGAGTCTGGCCTCAGCGATGTGCCACACATGACCCTGCAGCACCCCGTGGGTAACGGCTCCAGACCCCGATACACCAGTTATCTGCTCCTTGCAGAAAGAGAGCTGCACCTGATCCTAAATATTGCTCAGATGAATCTCCTCTGACGCCCCGCCGGTCTTATTTGCCGATTTTTTATTACGAGCATTTTTTCTTTCATTCTCCATCTTGCCTCCTCGTCCTAACTTCAACATAACATCTGCTGTTGTTCTGGTTTTTCAAACTGCTTTTACTTTTTCGCAGATATTCTCCCATATTGCAGCAATTCTGGTATCATTTAGACTTTTTTCTTGAGTCCAAATGAGCAAAGTACAAGGGAAAATCATTATAGGCTACTCACTCACCCAAAAGCAGCCATCTCCATATTCACTATCTCTTATTACACTGTTCCTCAGAATAAAATAATCGTGTGCGACCTGGACCACAATTGTAATGGTTCCCTTTGTGTGGCACATAACTTGTACATTAATACAATGTGTGGCCTTTGGTATAAATATGCTTTCTTTCTGCAGTAGGGACAAGTTGCACATATATCATTCCTTTAAACTCACCCAGCAATTCTAATATTGCAACGCTGGATCGGCTCCACAATCCTTTCCTCCGGTATTCCAGATATATTAATAGAATAGAAAAAAAAAATTCTATCATTCGCCTTTCATGGTGTCTGTGCCTCCTCCTTAAAATTATTACTGCAGCCATTGTGCGTATACTGTTGGGCCAGTTAGCACCTATATTTCAGACGCGTCATTTGTACATGCAAACATAATCACTGCAAACTTGTTGCGGTCTTCATAGATCACACTGCTGCGCAAACCCGATCTGTTTGCAAAGTCTCCTCCCAACATTTCGCACTTTCTGGCAGAAACGCCCATATTGCATATTCATCAGCAGCAGAAACGCAAAGTGGAGAGCAGCGCAGTTTTGCCAGGATATCAGGTACAATCCTTTGTTTGAGGCTTTGATAGATCAGCTTGGACCGATATTAGCGTGTGCAAACCCATTAGCACCTGTTTTAATACACGCAACGCTTTAATAGATCAGGGCCTTAACTGTTTTAAAATGAATTTCAAAATTTCCTGATCCTTCTGCATATCATAATGATCACCCGCTTCAGAGAACCCACTCTCAGAATGAAGATCATCTTCTTTCCTTTCCCAGCTGCTCTGTTATAAAGGAGGATTCCTCCATATCCATCTGGTTTTCTGACTTCCCAACAAACAGAACCTTTAGCTTCATCAAACATTACACTTCCTCAAGGGGATTAAAATAAGTATTTTTCAGTAATCAGTGATTAGTTAGTGACTTCCCCCATCACAGGTAGCAGCATCTAGGAGCTATTTGCTCATCTCCCCATCTGTCATTGTGGTGCAGATGGAGGCTGTGGAGCCAGAGTTGGGGACATTTGTATTTTCTCTCTGGAAGATTATCATATGCAAACATCACTGAAATACGAGACTGGAAAGGGGCTGCTGTTAACTTGTGTGGATGGCGATCTTATCAGCCTCAGAGCAACAATCCAAACTCCTACGGAGGCCCAGGTTTCACAGATTATCTTGTTTGACATCAGAAAGAGAAAGAATTTGGGATGGGAGCACCTTTATAGGGGATTTAGCTGCATCATGATACAGTGTGTGGGGGCAGAGGGGGAAGGAGGGAGGCCAACAAGGGGAAGGCTTTAAGGCGTTGACACAAAGCAGAATGCAAACTGGATGTGATGTATGACCACGACTGAAATCCCACACCACCCAGAGGTCAAAGTGTGAGAGTCCTGAAGCTAAGCAGCAGAATTGTTCTTCTTTCATCTGTAACTCAGTCAGCAGACTTCCCCGTCAGCAGCAAACAACTGTGTATGAGCTGATAGGAACCTAGACTCCTGCTCTGCTATGGGCTGAATACACTATTCTGGTAAATTCTGTGAGCCATGCTTATTTATTTAAAAACTGCATTAATGTTAAAGTCTCTCCAGATGTTCTATCTTTACATAAGCCCTTTGTCTAAGGTCAGGTTTTCACTCATTGTCTGTGACAGAATTCCTTAAATTTCCTCTGAGCTGATGAGGCAGAGAGAAATTCCAGGATCCAGGTTTGTTTGGATGGTGAAAACAATATTTATGAGTGATTTGCCAATGTATTTAATTTACCGACTCTTTTATGATCGACTGACTGGGAAAGGTTTTATTTAGAGGCAGGGTGGAGATCAGGAGGAAAAACACCGGTCTCATTAAGCTGCTGCTCCTCAGAAATGGTCCATTTTGAGAAACCTGAGGTTAAGAAACAGCCTCAAAGCACGTTTACACAAAAGGCTGAGTGTTTCGGGAATGTTGCTGAGATTGACATGAAAACTTTTTGTTCTCTAAACTATGACGCAGTCCGGTCCTCACAAAACAATAAAAACCTTTCTGAATAATCCTGCTAACACGGAAACAACCTTAGCAAACGTCACCTCATCACAGAGGTTCTTTAGCTAGATGTCAGTGTGAAGCAGGAGTAGTACAGCAGGAAGTCTCTGAAAGCAAATGCCTGAAATGTGATCTGCACATACGGAGGTTTAGTGTGTGTGTGTGTGTGTGTGTGTGTGTGTTTCAGTTAGAAAGGAAAAAAGCTCAATTGCAGGTGATAAGGAGTGTTACTGGAGATGGTGATATGGTTGAAACCAAAAGACTCTAAAAGCTCTGGGGTCTTTTGAGTGGGTGTGTGTAGGTGTGTGTGTGTTTTGGTGTTCCATTATCATGCTTGCCAGAGTGCGCAGGCCTGGCGTCATGGGTCTAGAGGATAACATAAAGACAGGTCTGTGAAAACAGGTGAAGCCAACACAAGCAGTGTTGTTGTGTTTCTGATGACAGAACATTGAGTTAAGATCCTGATCTGGTCCACACTCAGTCTGCCTGCGCAGGATTAGGAAAGACGCGACTCTGTCGCTGCTCTTGCTCACCTGGAAATTTCAGATTTGGAATTGACATCTGTTGCTAATAATATTAAAATGTTTGAGCTCCTGTTGAAACAATCCTGTAAGCCAGGGGTGTCCAAAGTTGGTCCTGTAGGGCCGCTGTCCTCCAGGTTTGCAGTGTCCCGCCGACACACCTGACTCAAATGAGACGGATCCGACAACCTGTAAAATTCTGCACAATCGCTCATTAATTTCAGTTCGGTGTGTTGGAACAGCGATAAAGAAAAACCTGCAGCACTGTGATCCTGGAGGACCGTAGCTGGACCAGTCAGCAGGCCAGCAAGTCATTAACCTCACCAGATATTTCACAACTCAGTCTGGAAAATTCACCACAGCATTAAAACAGTGACATTAAAACCCTTCATCTGGCATTTAAAATCTCAGAAAAACTAAAATGCATCATTTTATTACCAACAAGTACTTCCTAAAGGTGCAGGGAAAAATATGAACACAAAAAAAAAGCTGGATATGTGATGGATTTATGTATTGTTTGACATAAATAAAAGATGGAGAGATAAGTTTGGTTGGTTACTTGAATGAATGAATAGTGAATGGAATCAAACAGAGGAAGTAGCCACAGAGAGGGAATATTTTTTATGGAATTGTCAAATCTGAAATTATATTCAGCAATCTATGTTTTTAATTCACAGTTAATGAATCATCATGAAAAAGCTGCATTGCTTCAGCGACAAATCAAAGTAAACCAGAAATCAGACTGCAGACAACTATTGTGAAGAACCTTTTCAGTCGTGGCCAATCAATGAGCCCGATATTCATTTTGTCTTTCTTGGTCAGCGGTTGTTTCGGGGCATATCGCCCCCTAGTGAGCAGCTTTTGTAACTGTGTAACACTGCCCAGGTGGTTTGGTCCTCCTCAGTAAAGTTCAGTGTGAAAGCAACAGACCAAAGGAAGGTGGGATATTTTTGATATCCCCTACCAAAGACTGCCCTGGTGTCAATGCATCCTTATTTTTTATTGTCTCCACAGCCTGGAGGACCCCTGGCAGGTCCGAGGTAGAATTTAATTTGTGTTAAAGTCTGAAAGAAAAAAATCCACCAAACTTTAAACTTGGTTTCTGTCTCAGATAAAGATAAAATTGTAAGTTTAATTATTTTTTCATTTGGATTTTTTCTTTCGTCTAGCTTCATTAAACAGGAAGATGGAGGTCCTCCCCCTGACCTTGTGGTAATAATGTCACTTTATTGTAAAATAAAATCAGATCTGTTCTCAGTATTCTGGAGGTGTATCCTCCACCTCGCTGACTCTACCTCTCTCTAAATTCCTCTCTCCTCCATTCTCATTGACATACATATCATTCTCTCATCTCACTCACATTTTTTTGTGTTTTTTTACTCTTTGCCTTTGTGCCATCATCCTTTCTTCCTAATCCTACTAGAGCTCAATCCCCCTTTATCCCCCCTGCAGACTATCTGCTGAGTCTATCTGTCCATCATTCCTGGGCTCATTGTCTTGCTTCTCTGTCTCTCCCTCACATCCCCATTGTCAGTTTGTCAGTTTCTCTCTTCTCCTTGATAAACCCGGCTCATTCCCCTTGGTACTGTACCTCTCCTTTCTTTGTGTACATGACTCTGAGCCTGTAGAAACCAGGGGACCACAATGGCTTAACTTTAATTGATTCATTGGATAGAGGAGAGGAAGAAAGATGGCTTCGGGCTGACAAGGTTAATTCTGTTTTTCCAAGTTCCTCATCACCTGGTGGCAATTAAACTCATGACATCCTTCCCTCGGGGGGAAGGAGATACCGACAGGAAGTGAGAGAGACGAGGGACTGGTTCCATTAAAATTGTTCAAAGGCAATCAGAGGCAAAAGTTTGAAATGACAAAGGAAAATGTGGCAAATCTGAAATTGAAGAGAATCATGTTTGCATTGACAGTTTGTTGCATCACCAGCTGTCCGAGCGTTATGTAAGTGGGCATAAAGCTCGACGAGAGAGATGTGAACAGCTCTGCACTGAATTAATGAACTTCACTAAAAGACCTTAAGGTGGATAGCTGATGGAAAAAAAAACAGACAACTGCTGATAATCTGGTATGAAATTGCATTTATTCTGCTAATAGCTGTGAGGTATTTTCTGCTCCTTCCCATAAAATAAACCTTATAAAAGGAATATTCACACACAGTTTCCTCCTTTAAGAAAAAAACATAGAAAGAAAATCTTTTCTGGTTCAGAGCAGCCTCATTCTGCCCTGATATAAAACATTCCTAAGTTTCTTTATTTTGATGCATAAAGACTATTCTTTATTGAGCTGTTTTTAACAGAAACTGTTCTTCATAAAAAAATGCATGTTGGTTTCACAAATCCAAGCAGTCCAAGGTGAATTTATTAGCTTCACAAATCAGTGTTCAAATTGAAATGTTGTATGCCTTTACAGTATGAGCTGCAGAAAGTTTGACCTGGCCTAAGAATGACCTTATAGAAAATGTCTGGAAATTTGGGGGGTGGCTGTTCCAACTCACAGATTTCGAGACGTCACAGCATGGCCTGCCTCCCACTGAGCTCCTGTCTCTTGTTTTTCTTCTGTTCCTTTGTCCAGATTTCCTTAATTTTTTCCACTCAGACAGTCTTTTTAAAGACATTAGCCTAAAAAAAAACTGATCATGGCATCTCTCAGTGTGTGAGCGTTGAAGGTGTGTGTTCAGCCTAAAAAAATATTTTTCTTTTTAATTCCACCTGTGGGAAACTGGTTGATATGTTCAACACTCCTATGAAATTTTAATTGTTGTTGAAGAGGAACATCTACAAGCAAAATGTCACAGAAACCTCCAGCAATTATCCCTTGTACTCATTTTGACAGAGTTCAGGCTGATTTAATGGTGTTAAATCTAAAAATTAGGCAGTAGGAAAAACTTATATTAAGGCCTGATTTGTCATGAGTCGTGGTCAAGAGGAGATGAGGGGGAGGGAATCAAAGAGGGGAGGACAAGCTGGAAACGGGGGGTGGAAGAGCTCAGTAATTCAGGAATTCCCTGCAGATGGTTGTGGCAGAGGTTGCATTGATTTTAAGTGTTCTGTAAATATGCTTTTAATTAAAAAACAAGAACAAGCAACACATAAATGTTTCAAATATTATCATTAATGGATTAGAGTCCAGATTCTGGTATTTCAAGATGTTTTCTGATACACAGCTGTTAGTTTTTCAGTGTTCAGCAGAGTGATTTTCATAGCTTCTTCTACCTTTCATTTCCTCCTTGCATTAGAGTTTGCTGATTCCTATTTTAAAGTCATATAGTGTGAATCCCTTTATTTTTCCTGTTTCTCTGTAATTTCATGTAAGAGCATCATGACTGAAAACGAAAGATTGTTTTCATACAAAGTCTCTGAGCCCCTTTAACCCGCAGTCACAGAGTCAGGAATCAAGTCACTGGATGCCGGCTCAAACTTCAAATATTAAACAAAACTTTTGTTTGAAACATCTGGGCAATCACAAAATAAAAGTCGTTGCACTTTAAGGCATTTTTAGTTTCCCAGTGCCTCCCCCACAATATATTTAGTTTATAGAAAGTATGGTGTTACTGTAGATTCAGGATAAAAGGTTAGCTAACGGCAGGACATTACACAATTTCATACACTTAATTTCAGATTTTATCCTTTCAAGTAGAAGAGAGCAAGAATAAAACCAGATGTAGCTTTAATTGTGGGAACAGCGGTAGAACATGTGGTAAATGGGGTCAGACTGTCAACGTTGAGCAAAGAAAAGAAAGACTCCACGAAATTTGTAACAAATTGCTGATGATTGAAAAGGTAGTACATCCAAGCAGGCAGCTGTTTGTGGCTGATTTCAGATCAGATTGAAGTCTTATGCTGTGTCCCAAATCGCATACTTCCATACTAAATACTTAAAATCCAAAACTGAGTATACTAAGCATACTATGTACTCAATGGCTTAGTATGTGATTTTGCAGTACGCAGTGCTG
>JAVQJG010167428.1:0-10669 GCA_036024015.1 Craterocephalus amniculus
CAGTTGATTGTGGGAAGGTGATAATGGTCTGTGTCTTTGATAATAAAACTTGGAATTGTGTGAAACTTACACAAGCCTCATGCCTCTTTATAAGGAGTGACCGTCGGCCAAATTGACAATTCTATTTTGAGCCAAAAAAGAGAAGAGAAAAAAACTCAAGCACTGTCTGCAGACCCAGAGTCTGACTTAGTTTATGATCCGGACTACAAACCTACATCTGTGTCCCACTGACTATTATAATTACGTTAATGTTGCTCAATTAACATGTGCTCAATGACATACCATTGTCTTTCTGTTATAAACTCTTATTCCTTTTATTGCTTACCTAAAGACAAACTGGTCCTCATGCGGACTTTGAAAAAGAGTAGCTATAATTGAATTTTATGCCATATTGTGTTGTTGTATGTGTTTTGTGCTTCATAATGTTTCCGTAATTTCAAAAGGGCACCTATCATATGATCAGTAATCAGTTTTCGCAATGTCTGCATTTATGAAGGCCGAGATGGAAACCAAGATAAAAAAGCAGAGCCGGAAGGATGATGGTGCGATACAAGGAAATGGGTTATGTGGTATGAGGATCTCTCTTAGTAATTGCACATGACATTTAATTGTGAGAGTGGCATGTTGTTTAATCAGATGTATCCTCAAGCATCTAATTAGTCTTCACCAAGAAAAGAAAGAAAACTCAAAAGCAAACAAGTTCTAATTTGCTTTGTGATTTTAAAACACAGTTCATCCTCGTCTATTTGATGTGGACTAATCATTTACAGGGCGATTTACCCAGCTAAATGTTATTTAATGGGCACTGAGGTGTCTGCTTTCATACATAACGGGCAGGAAAGCTATGCATGTTGCTGTGGTGATAAATGCCATCAGAGAAGCTTTTTATTGACATCTCAACCTTGCAAATAGGAAACTTTTGGCTGACTCCTGTCCACATTCATTAGCAACCTCCTCCATTTTTAACTCAGGCTCATAAAATGGCACTCCTGAGGTTAAAAAAGATTTTCAGTACTTCAGATAGGCAATTAATGTCAAGTGTAAAATTGTCAACGTTGTTGAAGCCTGGAGAGTATGGCTAATATCCCTCATTAGTATGATAAAGGTTTTCACTCTCCTTCAATCTCCATCAAGGCTTACTTGCTTCAACAGTCACAATGTATATGGTCCAAGACTTTCTCTCATTAACTGTTCCAATTAATCATGTGGTCTTTCATGAAAATGTTCCCATTATATCTTAGATAATACACCAAACTGTTGATCCATTATGAAAATGGGAATGACAAGCTTCAATCAGCTGCAAGCTACACAGAAAAGCTTCCACCTCACTCACTTCTGCTATGATCTTTTAGGCTTCGAGCCCCACTTCAGCCATGTTTTCTCCACATTAGCATGCTGCTCAGTATAAGAAGTGCAGAGGCCCATACCTAATGAGTCTTGTTCCCTGTCCTCCCTGTAGCAGGCTGATGTTCCCAATGAGCTGTGTTCCACTCTCATTTCTTTCTCCCACTCCCACCAAGGACCACAGCCCCTCTGTGGCACTGACAGCCTTCATCCCCGCTGCTCACCTGCAGCAGCTCACATCAGCACCACTATAATGGAGTGTGACGTGAGAAAACATTTAACCGAGAGCCAGGTTCATTTGAGCTGCATCGTTTCCAACCCGTGCAGACAGGAGACGTGTGGTTTTCATTACACTTAATGTCCAAACAGACAAGCGCAGCATGCAGGTGCTGAGTGCCATTTTCAGTTTTTCATTTATGTTTTACCCTCAGATAAATAAGAGCCGGGGGGCATAAGGTCATTTTATATTCATTCACTGGGTTAAAAAGTCAGCAACATCCCGCCATCAAATAACCTGCACTATATTAGCAGGTATTTATTGTTTCCCTGCCTTATCTACAGTGACCTCTTCAACCCCTGAGTCTTTATTTAATTACCCTGGAGCTCTATTACGTGATGACTTCTGCTTTTTCGTAAATCTTCTGTGTGTGCAAAGATCCTAATGCTGCGGTGTGACATTACGGTACTTGGCTGGTGATTGTTTACCTTCCTGTATTGTAATCCTCTGGGAAAACCGTTGTTGTACTTTGCTGACCGCAGGGACATTTTTCCTGAGCGCTGCAATCCGGTGTCCTACTTGCTTTTTAACAAACAGCACCATCAGCGCTATCATGAGGCCTTCATGTGAACCCTTTGATTATGGAATCCCCAAACTCTACGGTCAGCGCCCTTGCGATTTCAGCATCTTCGGTGATGTCATGAGGTAGGTCCCCCTCTGCTCCCACCGCCTCTTTCATGATGGCACATTTCCTTTGCTGCATTTATGGGAGCCCTTCTGTCTAATCATTGCTGCCCTGCAGAGTCTCTTCTCTGCCCCCAATTCAACCCGTACATCCTGCTCTTAAATCCCCTTGGCTAAGCACCCACCTCTAGTCTACTCAGGGCCATTACACCACCTACCCTCTTCTGTTTGCCTGCCAGAATTTCAACTCTGTGTGTAGTCAGGGTTTCCTGACTAGCCAGAGGTCAGACAGCCTGCAACTCACCTTCCCTAAATTACAGTTGCCTGCCAATGGAAGCATCATCACAGACTCAATAGTGTAGCATCAGCAGCACATTGCGGCTCTTTGAAGGTGATGGCTCTCCTTAATTCATCTTGTAATATCGTAGGTTTTTGTTGTGCGTAGCGATTGGAGCAAAACACATAGCAAAGATAGTAAAACACAAGCAAAGATAAAATACCATTTCAAAAAAGTCCAAATTGGAGATTGAATTCAGACTATTAGACAACATAGGATGCTACTGGTGCTGTAACATCCTACAACTAGAGAGGTCTTTTTAAATCAGCCTATCACATGACACAAGCTAACGTGATGGTTCATAACTGCTTAAAGTGTAACTCACCCCCACTGCCAGAGACCTACTTCCGCCTCAGAGAAATTTCAAAACTCGCACTGAAGTGGGCGTGCCGGGAGGACCGAGGAGCACGCAGGGAGGGGGCTAGTGGGCTGTGATTGACAGCTGGCTTTGGCGCTGACACTGACAGCGGTCTAAGGTCTAGGGCGGAGCCGTTTTCATGCCTAGCAGCCTGCTAACAGCAGCGGAGCTGCCTACGAAACAGAATCATGCGAACCTCAGCCAATCAGAAAATTGGCCGCGAAATTCAAATGCAGTACACTGTTTAACCTGAGGAGGGAGCCACACAGGCGGTTTTTGGCTTAAAATTAAGATTTTAGCAAATATGCACTAAAATGTCAAAATAATGACTGGGAGATGTAGTTAAGACAACTAGATACCCGTTTAAACAGTTTATCAGCAAAAAAAAGTTGATTTAGGGATTAGTTGCACTTTAAATAATTCAATTGCACAGACAGAGATACCAGTCCTCTCTTCTGGCCTTCTAAGTCTTGGTAAGGGATTAATATTGGTGGGATTCTTGGTTATCCCTTTTATGCTTGTTTTCCTGCAAGCTGCTCCTAGACTTCTCCAAAGCCCACTGTTTTACCCCTCACAGTGCTAATTTATCTAAAAACATAACACCCTGACAGCCAGAAACCCCAAGCTGCCCTTATGGGTTAGAAAGGTGATCTTTATCCAAAGCCACTTGGCCCATCCATCTGTTTGGCCCCGGAACCTGGGCATCTGCTCTCTGCTATTGTTAGGCTTTGTCAGATGACAGGCCAAGACCCTCATGGGGAACTTTGGTCGACTCCCGTGCACAGTTATGAGTGTATGCATGTGTGTTCATGTGCACATGTTCATAACTGACTTCAGGGGCCAGAAGGAAGGAAAGAAAGGCCAAGTGTTGGCTTAAGCCGCTGTCTTTGTTTCTGTGTCCGGTGGTGGAAGCAGCAATCGCCAGAAGACATGCTGGGAGCCCTTGTGCCGTCCCAACAGGCCTGGATTGGCGACCTCTAGCCACAGTAACAACTCTCTCAAAGGATAGTGTTTTACAAAGTTACTGTCAGCAAAGGATTTCAGAGGTGCAGGTCAGTGTTTTGTTCTAAATTTGCTGGCTCTCTAAAAGACCCCCAAACTTGAAATCCATTTACATGCATGACAGTGGAGCAGATTGCATTCATAGTCAAAAGTAATTGAGGTTTTTTTTTATACAGGTATCAGCCGAAAGCAAACACAATCTATACACACAAACATTAATAACAGCATACACAGCTTTAGTCTGACCTTCTAGGTGTTTGTTGAAATAACAGTACATTAAAATGTTGCTGTATATCTTTCACAATTCAAATTTGATTAAATTAATCATTTATTCTTAATGAAGGCTAAACAATTAAAAAATATTCCAAGCAGACACTCATGCCTGTATTTGTGTTAAACTAGAAAAAATGGAAGTCACTGAAAAATAATGTGTCCTTAACTTAATTAGATTTGACTTTCACTTTGAAGCAACATGAAGTCCAAACAGAGCCCTTTGTCCCTGTTGGTCTATGTTCCCAACAGAATGCCGTTTTAGGTCAAAGTTTGATTCAAAACCACTCAGCCCGTCCAATTCTCTGCCCTGCTTTAAAATTTTATCAGGTAATTAAACAAAGTTTACCTCAAGTCCATTTCTAACTTAACATTGAGAGAATCCTTGCAGCAAAGCTGCTTCCTTTTGCACTTTGTTTTGCTTATTCTTATATTCATGTGTTCTGGCCTTTCCACATTTAACTTTTCATACATTTTGCACTTTTGAATAATTAAAAATGTTGATTCCCAAATCATGAAAGATTAATGTGTGAAGGATGCATAATTAAACCCTTTAATTCTGGGCTTTCTGACGTATTCCTTGTTTGATTATCATTTTGGGGGAAGGTTTGAAAGTAACGGGAGGAGACAAATCCTCAGAATATGATCTAAAAATGCCGCACTTATAAGCAGAAATTGTCAAGGTTTTATCATTAAAAACTACATGAATGTGTGAGGTCTCTGCAATTTAGTCCACAATTTAGTAGATGTATCATGTTTTATCTTAAATGCAGCTTACACAAAATGCTGCCTTGTATGGGAAAAGTTGTCCTTTTCATACAGAAATGAACCAGTGGTCAAACGACTGCCTCCAATTACATTTTCAGTGATGACTGGAGGACATTATGTAATGAATAAAGCATCTTAGAAAGATTTATTATGCGGTGAATAAAAAAAATCCACTCAGGCATGAAACACTTCCTGTAGAACAATAATACTAAACAACTTTCTTCATGCAAGGATGCATTTTTCATGTTCAGTAGGCTTAGTTTAAGCTTCCTGGGTCTAAACAAAGACCCTGACCCTCTTAATAGTCTTTATTAAGGTTGACTATATGTTACTTATCTGCTTTTCATCATACTGAAATGTGATGTAGTTACATTAACTATCAAACATTAATTGTACACATGAACATTAAAGCAAACATTAACAAATATAGACACATGAACAACAAGCATGTAGCATGGATGAAAATCACAAAAACCTTGAACAAATAAATATATTCTGGGGCATTATCATAACAATAACTCTCAATTATTAATTAAGACCAAGTATGATTACCAATGCTGAACTGGAGGATATGGTCCAATCAAAATGTGTGTGAGTGGAATGTCATCAGCTAAAACATGAATAAGGAAGAGATGTGAAACAGTAAGAACCCAGCAGTGATCATCTGCATCTATTTGTGTAAAGTAAGTATCGAAACTTGAATTTTGTGTCCTGGGAAGAGCCAAAGAGACACACTGGGATTCTGCTATAATGTTGCTTCTGGTTAACTTGTCAGCCTCCTCCACATCATAATTTGCACCCAGAGGAAAAAAGAAAGAAGGGGAACTGGGAGGATGATGACTGAAGGGAGGCTGAAACGTGAATTCACTAGTGACAGTTACAATGTGGTACAAACTCAAGAGGATCTATTACTGAAACATAGATTAAGTTCTCACTCTATACTACTTGCCATTTTTATGTTACTGCTCTGAAACCATCCTAGTTATTTTAATGCTCCATTCCAACAGCCAAAACAACTTTATTGTCCTGAACTTAATAAGTGATGAAACATTACTAAATATTAAACTTAATACAATACTAAAACTTGTATTCTTTTTGTTTATTAAAGAAATAAAGAAAAAAAGGGGCTTTTGCAGTCAGTACTGTATCATACTGAATAAGCTGTTGCAAAAGAGAGTAGCTAAATTAAGAGCTTTCTAATCACAAATATAAGCAGTTGATTCCAGCTATAAGCAGATTATGTCAATGTATTCATCAGATACCACAAATCTGATCATGAGCCGAACATCTGTGATGCAGACAACAATCCAGATTGTGTTGCCAATTTGAGATATTTCTGAATTGAAACACTTGAAATTATTATTTTATTTTTTTTTAATCAAAAACCTATCATGCCATAACATCAATTCTTAAGTTTGGGAAAAATGGAAATAAAAAGTGAGTATCCTTTGCTTTGGGTTGTGTGAGAGTAATTGAGTTTTGTTTAGGGGTTGGGTTGCAAAATGAGCTTATGTGGTTAAATTGTCACACTTGGATCAAAATAAAGATTGCCTCATTTAATGTGACAATCCGGAGATAAGTCTCAATGGAACAATGTTGTTTAATATTACAAACCTTAACACTGAAGTCGTACCACTGAAGACTATTGGAATCCAGATAAGGCTGAGATGAAATGCTGAAGTCGAGATCATAAGTCGCCCAAAGGCAGTGTTTCATCAAAGAATAATTAAGCCTTACATTATTAGAACCAAGGGTGTATCCCCAGTAATTATCACCCTGTAGTACAGCACTCAGCAAGACTGCTTGAAAGCACCCTGCCTAATGTGCTTTTAAAAAAACACCCAAATGATGAAATGAATCTAATCCTGTCATGCAAAATTGACACCCTCGTTTGCCATCTGTTTAAATACAGTAAATCTGGTTTAACATAACCGGCTCATAATAAAAAAAAAGATAGTAATCCTACAAATTGGGGCAAGGACAGAGAATATCTTTAAATGAGAACTCCAGCTCTACCACAGCGCTTCAGATCTCCAAGTTGGGAGAGAAAAAAACTGTTTAACCTAGTGAAACTTTCCAAATTTCAATTTGTTTTGTGTTTAAAATATTCAGGTTTATTTCTGTGAAAGTGGATCACTCAATATTGACTGGATAGTGGATATACTTACAGTCAAGAGAGGCAGCCATGAAGCAGATTATTAGCTACCTGCTGCCAGTGAGTCACTTTAAGTACTAGTACTAGCAATTTATTATCCTTTAGCAATTAGCCAGTGAATGCTACAGGCTGTTTGATTGTGGGATGTTTAAAAATGAAAGAGATAAGAGGGAGCTACAGACGTGGCAACCCTTCCTCATGGTAGACACTGGCTGCAGGAGCAAGAGATAGCAGGAGCTCTGATAGTCTGCTCGCCTGATGGAAAGGGCCAGATAGGCAGAGCTGAACTGATTCACCGGTGATAACTCCTGTCAATCAGGCCTTAGGCTTTGATTAATACATGCAGCTCATGGGAAAATTAGGCCACATGGGAGGTTTGATGTGAGGGGTTACAGAGAACGCCGTAATCTGCGTCTTGGTTTTAGACAAAGATTAAAAATATTTCAGTTAGCTGAGCTGAGCGAGGCTGCTGAGAGCTCTTTCTGGGTGATGTATTCGACTGGCTCACCATGGTCATGTCAGTCCGGGTCAAGGTCACAGAGAATCTGTCAATGTCTTATGGTTTCAATCAAACTTCTGACGAGGGACTTGGTTCTGTCCATAACCCCTGCCCCTCACTGTCATGTCTGAGTCCATCTTTCTGGATACTGGCCACGGGGACATGTGTTGTTGTAGGTCTGGCAGTAACTGGCCATGATCTCTTGGGCGGTTGTACCCCAGGTTTTGACAGACCTAAGAAAAAAATGTGTTCTCTAACTCAACAGTTTTATCATAAAAAACATCTACAGAATAAAAATCATGAATCAAATTTAAAGTTTCACTGTTATAAAGGATGGATGTGGTTTTTGTGATGTTTTAATTTAGGTTTACCTTTTTTTTTACACTGAATTCTATATTAAATGTTGTGTTTTGAATGTTGTGGATTTATCAAATTTCTGTTAACCAAGTGGTCATAAGACTGTAGTCACATTTAACCCCTGTATTAAAGAAGAAGCCCACCTACAGAGCCCATAATTTAGCCTTTTAAAGTTGCACAATGTTATTTTCTGACTTTAAAACTCATCATTCTTACTTGTTGATGGAAGAGTCACTATTCTGTACATTTCTGGAGAAATCACACTTCTTGAAGGCTGGGTAATGTTGCAGATGAGTTTCACTTTGCAGCCCATCACACGCTAGCAAGTGAATATCAACACAGTGGACATTGTGAACACACACTGGCTAACTCAGCAAAGAAATGCAAAACAACATTAACAGAAGATCGACTGTAGTGCATCATTAAAGCATAATTTATAGCATGATCCGAGAAAAAAATGGGCAGAAAAGTCTTTATTTTGGCATTTACTAAAATACAGCAGACCAAAATAAAGCCCAAATATTTTGCATCCATGTAGCATTTCTTACCATGTTACATAATCATTGTGGTGCAAAACCTATCCACCACGTAGTATAAATATCAGATTTATACAGTACAGCAGGGTTTAAGAAAACATTTTAACCATAAAGTCTTGCAATAGGGCTCAGAATTCACAAAATATAATACACACAGTTTTAAGGGGTTAAGAAATACTATTAATTTGAACTATTTTCAAAGAGCTGTTCTTAATGAAAACAAACCAAGCTTAAATTTTTACAAAGTGTTAAAATTTGTAAGACTAATGAAAACAGACTCTAATCCTATTTTTAAATGAGACTTGTATCAGGTTGTTTTAATATTAAAATGATCAGAAACAGAGTATTTACATGAGGATTGGTATTAAGTATGACTTTGATGAATTCTGCTGTCACCATAGTCATGTCTCAATATTATGAGATGGAGTTAGTGGATTTGATGGTTCCAGAGTAACTATCGACTGATAATTTGCTGCGTATTTCTTTCTCGCTGTGAAGGCAGCCATCATAAACAGCCATGGGAAACTAAAAAACTTCCCAGCACTTACAGTCATTATCTTTTGCCAAGCTTGCTTGAAGGAGCAGTAAAGGGTTAATCTTTCAAGCTGTGTCTGGATATTTTTATCTTAAGAATGTTGTCCAAAACTGTAAAGGTTATTTATATTTTGCCTGTATTCATCCATCAAATCCGGCAGACAATAAAGCTTGATAAAGACAAAAAGGCTTTTACACTGTCTCTTTAATTCCAGGTTTGAATGCACTAAAAAGAAATGTTTGCATGGAGGATTTGCACATTCACAAATGCATGAGATGCCAGGTAAAAAGAAATGAGTAAACGCATACTCAGGCATCTTGCATGTAACATGCCACTAGTACCTCTGTTGACAGAGTCTGCTCACAGTTTTGTATTTGTTAAGTTACTTAGATGCTCAGACAAAGACAGGCTCATGGAAGAACAAAGCCTGTTCCACCCACACAAGCTGCTGGGAGACCATGGACAAGGCAAACTTATGAAACTTTATTAAATTGACATGTAATAATATGAAACAAAACTTATATCACAGTAAGCATCCCCACGGAGCCTCTCACACCAGAACTAAAGCAGAAATTGTTGTTAAGCACTGTATTGATTCTTTTCATGCTTATCCGACCGTGTTTTACCAGGTGTATTAAATTCACAACTGTCCTTGAAGGCTTGTACTTCAAGTAAGAACACGGTGAGACAAATCTCTCCTGCATCCCTTCCCTTCGTTACAGCGTTAACCTTAATGGCCCTAGTCAGAGGAGCAAGAAAAACTAATTATTTGTAACTTTTTAATATCGGGAGCTGATTAAGATAAAGCCAGCTTGTTTTGTCTCCTAGCAATTCTCCTTCCCACTCCCCTCTGCAGCCAATTTTGTTTTGTGGGGAACAATGGTAGATAAAGCTGGGAGCAGGCGAATTCTCTAATCTGAGGAGCAGTACGGGAGCAGCTCGGGTGACGTGGGAGAGTAGAGTGCTTTCAGAGCACGGACAGATTATTAAAAAAAAGGCTTTGATTGGGATCAGGAGTTTGATGTTGGGTGTAAGATAACAAAGACTGCATGTCATCCCGATGGGACAAGTTGAGAAAGCCCAACCCCTCTGCCTCTTGTCTTCTTCTCACTGAATCTGAGTGCTTTGTTAAGAAATGTGTTGTGTGGGAAACTTTTATTCTCACACAAAACTTATTTTTATGTCCCTTCTGTTACATTTTATGGCAAAATTTGTTAACATGACTGTTCTGTTAAATCACATTTTTCTGGTGTTATTAAAGGAGAACTTCAGTATTTTTCAACCTGTACCTATGTTGTAGAATGCTATATGATCATTTACTCACCCAGACAGTTGTGGCGCAACTCAAACTCCATCAGAAAATATTAAAAGGGCGAATTCCCTTCGTACTGCAAAACGGTTGGCTACAATCTATTTTTACAACTTGTAAAAACACAAACACGGACCAGGTTGCTATTATCTTAGCAAATAGTGAACTCTCCTACAGTACAGAGTGATCTGTGAGGGAATTTGCCCTTTTGCCATGGCGCATGGTAGTGACGTAATCGCTGTTGCAGGCAGGTTGCAGGCCAGCAAAAAAGGCTTGAAAGGACCCCGGAATAACAACA
>JAVQJG010167450.1:0-13394 GCA_036024015.1 Craterocephalus amniculus
CCGCACATATTCCATAATGTAAGTCTAAAAATAGCTCAAAACATAAATGCAGCAAAAACGTAAAGCTGTCTTTCACACGGAGATATATATATATATATATATATATATATACACACGTAACAAAAGAAACTAGAGACATCTTAATACTGTCAATAAATAATTTCATCATTATAAGAAAAGCAGTACAGAAAAATAATGAAAAGTGAATGAGTTATATGAATGAACTGAGAGATCGCTGCCCTTTTGTGCAGTATTCTTGAAAATTATTTTAATCACATTAAAGTAGCCTATGGACTAGAGGTTAAGTTTTTAAAATACTCCTTAAACTGTATAAACATGGGCACATTTGATTCCCACATTTAGGCCAGTGATCGAATCGGTGATCGTTTTTTTAAACTCTCTGATCGGTGATCGGCCCCTAAAATCCTGATCGTGTAAAGCCTACAGACGACTGGATATTTAGTTGTTTTTTTAAAAAAAAAGGCAGAACCAATTTTTGGTTTCAGCACAGGAGGGGAAGGTTTGGCTGGTTCAGAGAGAGACACAGACAGGAGGAGTTGAGGAGACTCAAGAATGTACATGTGAAACAAAAAAACCTTTGGCTACACTGCACCATCAACACAGCCGCTCAGTATCAGAAAAAAGCAGTTGGGTATTGGCCCTTGTGTAGAGCGTTTCAAATAAAGTATGCTAACAGTATGATGCTTTAAAAATGTTACATTGAAAGATAGTTTTCCTTAAAGCTGAAAAGAATATTAATCTCTCTGATGAGAGGGTGAATGATGATCATGTACAACAAATCTGAATCATGATGTGGTAACATTTCAAAAGTATGAAAGCAGCAATTCAGCTAACCTGGATCATAAGAAAGCTTTGCCTATAAACTACTTTATAGGTTTGGATTCGCTTTGAAGTTGCCAGGCAACCGGAGAAGTCTAGGGAAACTTACTGAGCTTGCAAAGAATTTGCTCCACACACAACCTTTCATCGTTACTTTTATCATTTTTTTTCATTTGGTATTTTGGATAATTTTGCTTTAGTGACGCTAATGGTGAGATCTCATTTCTTCTTCTTTTTTAGCCTTTTTCTGTTATTTACAAAAGACCTAGCAATACAGCACTCCTATAATATCTGTATCATCATGTAAGAAATCGTCTCACGCTGAGAGCAGTGACTTTATCACAACATCAGCATTTCTCCACAAAGAGGAGCGTATGGTCACTGCTTTGCTCATTATCCTTTTCTTAATTCCTGCTATTTTTCACATGAGAAAAACAGAACCATGACACTCGCCTCATCAGCCTCCAACCGTTTCATTAGTGTTTCAATTACCTGAGTGCTGACAGTTCGTGTCCCATCTGTGGCTTCCACCGTCAGGTTGTAATTTGATTTCTGCTCAGCGTCCAGGGGCCGCGCAACAATCAAGGTTCCACTGGCTTTGCCAACGTCAAAGCGGTTGTCGTAATTACCACCTGTGATTTCATTTTTTTTTTAAAGTTGTAAGTAAACAAGAAAAAAGACAAAAGATTAGATAAATCACTGCATAGTTGTGTGCAAGATGAAACAAACACTAAATGAGATGGACATGTAAACAAAGTTCCCACTCCACCAATGTTTAAGATAATACTGAACACATATACTAATGTACTTATCCGTACTTATTATAGTATATATCTATTTGCTTATCTTAATCATTTCTGGCTATTTCATGCATTTAATCCAAACAATAGCACTTTTAGGCAACATAATAAATACATAATAAAACAAATGTACAAAAGGAATAGTGAATAAAACTTAATACGTGGCACTCTAAGAGCATAATTACCAAACTACACTAAAAAACAGGTAAAAAAGCAAACATTTCAGATGGGAAAATGTGTCACATCAACCTCAGTACAACACAAGTCAACCACAACCAACAGCCAGCACCATCAAACGATGTCAGATGATCTCTTAATACAGCACAGCCTATTAGGAGATCCCAGCAGCTACCTTCTGCTGTACAGTTGTGGTCACAAGCCATCTGAAGGATGTAAAACATCTCAGAATCCTCTATGCCGTCTTGCAAAAATCCAACCAAACAGAACATTCCAGAGACAGAGGGAAAGCAGTGAAAAAGCACAGAGAAGAAAAGAAGAAAAAGAGATGTGTCAGTCATTGATTAGAGGGAAAACAGGCTGGGAGAAAGGGAGAAGAGACAAGCATTTTTAAAAGGAGTCGCTTTTAAATCTGCACTGGTGCACTTAAATTACAAAGTTTTTGGTATGAGTATTGTCAAAAAAAATAATCATGAATTTACGAACATCACAATTATTCTTGTTTAGTTAACTTTCCAACACTAAAAATGTGTAAAATGGCATGATACTGCTTATACATTTTTATCTATGTATTTCTGAAGACGCTGACAGTTTTCAAGCCTTTTAATATAAGGGATGGCTGCAGGATGATCCATTTGATATGTTGGTAACTTTCTTTCCGTTCCAATTGCAAGCTGAGTCATATAATGTTGTTCAAAGTATGTCCTATATAGTCATATAATGTGATGATACTGGGTTTTTGTTCATTATGTCTATGTAGATCATGCCGAGTTTACAATTAGGAGAAATCAATCTGCCTTGGAGTATATCTAAATTACCCGACAGTAAAAGTTAGGTTGCCTTGACAAAAAAAATATATTTTTCTAAATTTTCCATTCTTTATTTCGGGGCGGCAGGGATTCTCCTTTCCTAAACAAGATCAGCCATATTGCAAAAACCACTTTCAGCACTTAATAATAACAATCTATTGATATGAATTGTGTCTTACATCAACAACCATTTATGGAGATGGTATTGGTACCTCTCTGACTACTTTTTGGGTATATTTTGTGCTGTTGATTATGATGAACTAACACTATAACAATATTTATCTCCAAGGTGGTTTTCTCCCAAAATGTAATCTACATTTTTGCTTATCTTTTATATTTTGTGGTAAGTCCTCAAACTGGCTTTTGCTTAATGTTTAATATGAAAATCGAAGAGAAGCACTGCACTAAAATTTGATAAGGATCCATGTCTCCCTGTTTAATGCTCTGCAGACAACTGGGAAAAGTAACCTTCTCCTCTCAAGAGCCAATTTTTTCCTTCCTTCCCTTTTTCTTTAATCACAGAAATGTTTCAGTAGCTGTTGTTATGACAACTAAAGACACTAACAAACCTTTGGAGACTAATGCTGCCGGATGCAACAAGTCAACTTAACTTTTAACAACTTCATAAAAAGGACTTGTATCTGAAAAAAGCAGAAATGCTGTAGGTTAGCATCGTGCTAGCTGCAGCTACATTAGGTGTGGCCAATTCTAAAAGATTTTTTTATTATTTATGCTCAGATGCCAAGCAATTTAAAACAGACATACACTCTGTTAGTCCAAAACTGTTCTCTACTAACAAAGCTCACTATGACATGCACAAAACGAAAAATACTCATGAAGAGGAGGCAGTACCTGTGATTTCAAACCATACGGGAACATCAGACGACTCAGTGGCAACAACGCCCACCATGTGCGCCACAGGATCGCTCTCCATGACGGAGAAGGTGAAGGGGGACTCCTCAAAGCGAAGGGGAGCTGCGTCGGCTGGAACTACCGGTTTAGGAATCCACTCGATGTGCAGACGGCAAGTGGAGGATTTCTGAGGGCGTCCGTTGTCGACAGCTTTAATCTGAGAGAGGCAGGGAATAAAATTTTGAATTACACAGTGTTTGGCAACACTTTTGCGATAAATGAGTTCGTGTGCAGCTCTCCAGCAGATCACCAACCTGAAGCTCTTCAAAGGTATATTGTAAAATCCTTTCTGTACTGTGAGATGCCAAAGCTGACAGATTTTCAGAATAACAGAAAACCTTTAGTATGCTGGTCCTCTGTGATTTAACTGGGAGTACCTTATTGTGTTATACTGGAATCTGTGGTGAGCCGTCTCTTCTTACAGCAGAATACTTTTGGACAGAATTCTGGATAAAAATCACCTTAAACTTTTTTGAGTTCTGTTTTTTTTTCTGTAATCTGTTTTGAGTATCACCATGAACTGTATCACAACAAGTCTGACAGCTAACTTACATGAGTAAACTCGAGTTGAAAAGATTTTGGCTCCCAGTCGCAAGATCGACAGATGCACTAGCATTCATTTCCATGACACCCGCACACACACAGACACACACTTGCTAATGTTTTAAGTCAGTGCTTTTGCAGGTAAGCTTTCCTCTACATGTGTAATCCTTGCCGGTGGACTACTTAACGTTGGGTCTCTCTAACAAACTCTTTTACTGCATTTTTAAACACAAAAACTGAAAGAAAGGGCGGCCAGGGAAACAAATGGGGTTAGAAGACTTCAGAAGAAACAATAAATGCACATCTGCAGTAAATTTTTACAGCTCACTGTACAAATCGGAGGAACAGAGCAATGTGAAGCCCTGAAATGAAATACTCACTGTAAGAATGTCATATTCTCCAGCAGAAGAGAACTTCTTGGATGAGACCAGGCCCGTCTTTGGCTCAATAAAAAACTTCCCATGTTCGTCTCCCTCCTCGATGCTGTAGGAGATCTCAGCATTTGGTCCTTTGTCACGGTCTGATGCAATTATCCGATACACAGGGTCTCTCTTCATGGCTCTCTCTTTCTCCGGCTTCTCCCGCTCTGGGAGTTGAATCTTGTAGATCTTTTCCAAGAACATTGGCCTGTTGTCATTCTCATCGAGGACTTGGACGATGACACGGACGGTGGTGGATTTCGGAGGAATGCCTTGGTCAGTGATGGTGATCTGAGGAGAAAGATTAAAATCTTCACACAAGGAAATCTGTCAGCTGAAACAAGACGGAAAACATTATCTGATGCAGCTAACTTTAAATTACATCCACTTGCGCTTATCTGTTCAATGCACAAAGCCTCTTTTGTTCTCTTTTACAGTCGTGGTTTTGGAAGCTGACACATAGAATAAGGAAAAAAAAAAAACTAAATATTTTGCATAACAATCACTGAAAGTCTATAATAAATCAAACAAAAGAAGTCAAGGGAAAGCTTCCTTTTTTCCCATCAATTACAAATAATTTCATTGTGAGTGAGTTTTTCAGGCAACTTCAAATTACAGTAGGTTTATTGTAAGTGGGCCTTTTCCAAAACACATCTTTCTTTAAAAATAAAAGCTAAGCATCAATAGCTTGTTCTATATTTGGATACTGCTGAAGTTGTTGAATCAGTCCTGTCAGTCATGAAAACATATTTTTCACTCAGCCTCCCCAGAAAAACAACCCCCCCCCCCAAAGTTGTAAGAATATTTCAAACTAAAAGGTATTAGTATGTAGAGTGAGGCCGTTCATAAATCAATTTTACTAAAGAATTTGAATTGTTTGTTTAGGACTTTTAAAGGAAAATTGATTTCTCTTTAATTTCCTTCAGAGTTGCTCCCCCTGGTCTTCTGTACTTCAGGCTTTGCTCTCTGTCATTTACAGACACAACAATGTGGTAGCGAGTAAGGAAAACTAAGCAAGTACAATGATTCTCTCTAATAATTATGACTGATTCCCATTGCCATATTTTAAATACTCTCTTAAAGGAGGGCAGGAGATCCTGAAAAAAAAGCATTCTACATTTTGACAATTCACAGTTCAAAAGTCCAAAACCCTTTCCTGAGCCTTCACCTCCAAACACACACATTCAGAGCACAGGAACACACAATGCTTGTCCCTGAGAACTAAAGAGCGCTGGGCAGCATGGATTTGCTAATCTTCGTTAACTGTCTCCTCATGGCTCATTCACAGGTAAGAAAACACCTGGCATCATCATAATAACCTTTAACAACCAATATGATTATTGTTTCAAGTTATGTTTATCAGTGTATTAGATTAGAGCACACACAGAGGGGGGGGAGAGGGACAGCTGAGTATGATAGACGTATCACAATCCAATCTTCTAGGACAGGTTGATTAAAATGATTTGTGTTTTTTTTTCAGACCAGTCCGTTCCATATGGGACTTAATTTTTTTAATTTTGTGTTAAAGCATTTCATTGGCTGCAATGGGGGTGTTAAGGGGATTTTAAGCAATATAGTAAAAAATGCTCCTGGGAAAAATCTCCTATCCTGTGTTCAAACACTAAGGATTCCCAACTCTGAAGCCCCACACTCCACCAGAGGAGGAAGGAGAAGGAAGGGGCATTGAGTACTTGGAGCTGCACAACGGACAGCCGAGGGAAAACCACTGTACCACACTTAGGTTAGCTTCCATGGGGAAGTCTGGAACCAGAAGTCATTAAGCCTTTTGAGATCTTGGAACAAGACGCTGAGATCACCATCACCCAGTGGGTACCGAGGCCTTGGAGGGAGGTTTGACTGTGGAAACCCATCTCACGGCGGGCAAAAGGCCTGCTGTAGTGGATGGAAGAAATGAAGAGATTCCACGATGGTGGTCACCTGAGCGTGAAGCAGGGTGGGTGGCAACTGCTACACCCTCACCTCCACCTTGAGCACTTTAAGTATAGACTGCACAACACAACCCCTGAAGTTGTATGAACAAAGTCTGACATTTATAACCGTAACTGTTTATAAATGGAATAATTCTGAAATTTTGTTGTGTATCCAGTCTGTTGATGAGCATTTTCAGGTTTCTTATGTTGTTTAAAATGGCATATTGTCTTACTTTTAAGGGTTGGGTTTAACATTTTAAGCTCAAACCAAAATTCAGTCAAATGTTTGACGAGAAGAAATAATTAATTTTACTTTTCAAACAGGTCTGAATAATACCTTGGAACAACAAGAAATTAAAATAAAATAAATTTTAAATGAAAATAATTTCAAATTAAAATAATAGATTTCATTCAGTGTGAATCAAATCATCAAACCCAAATGTAGAGATGGAGTAACCACTTTGAACAGCAGCTATCTCTGATGTTCATTTTTAAGAGCTGTAGAAGCTTCACAAGTTGAATTTGGTTTAATCCTCATATTTCTTGATAAAAAAAAGTAATGTGTTTGCCCACAATAACAGTAATTTAAGTGACTGTAATATGAACAAAAAAATAGTACTAATTAATTTTAATCACCTTCATATTCTGTCTGCTAGCAGCAGCTGCACTGTTTCTGCTCCTGTGTGACAAGCTTCACACAAGGATTTCTTTTACTGCCAATAAACATTAAGACTCACTGCTCTCCACAAAAGGCTGGGGGCTTCTCTTAAACCTCAGAAGTCCTCCGTATAAAAGACAGCCTGGAACAACTGCATCATTAATAGGGACTTAATTTAAATGGTGACACAGAGTTTACTGGTGGCACTCCAAGGCATTTTTTAATTTGTGCCATGATTTCACACATCAGTGTGACTTTAGACAGTTGAGTGCACAGTCTGTGAAGCTTAATCAAAGGGAAAGAGCCACGGGCTGACCTAAACAAACAAATGTTTAACCGAGTCCCACAAAATGGGATCAAGGATTGTGTGTCTGAGCGCTGGCAGAAATGTGAGCATTGCTAGCTTCAAGCTGCAAATTACAATAGAGGGGTAGAACAAATGTCACAGTCATTTAAAACCATCTGCTAAGTGATTCAATAAAAACAGTCAGGAGTCCAGAGCCAAGCACACACCATTTGGAACCATACTTTGAGTTATTAAAGTAATGTGTTTGTGTTTTGCTTGCAGTGTCTGCAGCTGCCCGTGCTGCTGGCATGACCAGAGTCAATTAAATAGCATAACAAAACAACCTGAGGGTGATGGTCTCCAAGGAATGATACAGTATGTGGTGTCATTGTATGTAATCACTGTATGTTAGGGCCTGAGAATTAGGCTCAGATCCATACATCATTAAAACCATTGTGTGTGTGTAACTGTGTGCACTAACACTCCTGTCACTTAGCTTATTCATCACTATGTGCATCATCTGGAACATTTTTACCAAAAGCCTTAGTCTTGTAAGAAAGCAAACCACACAAGAGACAGAGATGTGACAAAGGGTAGTAAGTAAGTTTGAAGATAACACATTTGAAGATATTGATCACGAAGTGCTGTACAGAAGAAGAATAAAAACATTAAAAGGTGGGAAAAGGGCATCTTTCGTAAAAACTGTCACTGCTTCGGTTCAGCACATTAAGAAAATGACACAACCCATTATGCTCCGATTAGCTGCATATTATGAGATTATATCTGATATCTGAATGACTGAAAGCAAATTATATTTGTCATATTAATGAGATCAGTGTGTAGAATGATAAAAGGACTGTGTGGGAGTTCCTAAAAAGTGAAAACTGGACATTTTTGTGTCACAAATAGTCCTCAATAACTGTATCCAGACAAAAAGTATTTCAATATAATTCTGTGTGACTGAGCTGGGCTCCCCTATTCATTTTGTAGTAACCTTTTGAGGACCGTGAAAGCTCAAGGTCCATTCCTCAGAAACTGTGTTGGAATAGAAACCAAGGACATACTTTGAACAACATAAATATGCAAATACAACTACAAAAAAAAACAACCTGATTAATCTCTGTGACCACTGCATTTGCAAAAAAAATATTTCCTTTTAAATGTTTCCTTCATTTTTCAGTGTCATCTGTCTAATTTACCTCATATTTAAAGCTGGATTAATGCTTTGTCCAAACTGTGTGTCTGTTGGGCGACTGGCATCAAGAATGCCCAATGATCCAGCAATCACACCAACCTCATGCTGAGATTATTCAGCTCAGCCAAGGTTAGAGAGGAGCAGGGCATTTTTTTGGAGGAAGTATGCTGTTATCTCTGCTGTTGAATGGCTTGGTACAATTTTAGGCAGTTTATACAGCAGCTGATTAATAATAAAAAGTGCTTTGGTAGAATCTAATATCTGTAAAGCAGGCCAGACTGCACGCTGGCATAGGCTCCGGGCACCAGATGTGAACGGCCCAATCACCTCTGTTTTAGTGTTACAATGTGTTCCCAACAGTCCCAGGCCTCAGCATGTCCTGGCATGTCCCACTTTTTGCTATTTACCCACCCCCTCCTTCTGCGGACTAAGGCCTCTGATCCTGCCGCTAGAGCCCACACTCAGACCAACAAGAGCAGCTTTGCCTTTTCTCAAATTCCCCCACTGCTTTTAGCTCTCTCTCTGTTTCACACACAGACACACGACAGCCACCAACCCCCATCCGTCTCGTCATAAAAGCTGAAAGCCCCCTGCGCTCCCTCCAACTCTTCTTGGCATTTGGTACAAACAATGCTGACACAGCCCCCACCCTAATTGATCCACATGTTCCACATGGCCCCACATGTTTGGTTTTTTTTCTCCTACTGCTAGCTAGTGTAAAAACTTTAGCACTTGGTAGGACCGCGGCCTGATTTGCCCTGCTAGAACCCAGGTACTGAACTGTGGGGGGGGGGGGTTAATGGTCTGAGCTGCTTCGTCAATGTGCAGCCCTTTAAAAAACTTCCTGTTGAATTTACAATAAAATGTGACCAGCAGGCACAAACTTAGAAGTTGAGTGAAACACTGGAAACTAATTAAGAGTGTGTTTTAGTCTCTGAGTTTCCATTTATTTTTACCAGAAACTTTTCCTTTAACTCAAAATACTTTAAGTAAAAAGGAATCTGCATTTAAAACAAATCTACAACATTAACTTAATAAGCTTTAAAGTAAACGAACTTTTCTGAAAAGTTCTAAGTAATAGAAGTTTTGATATTTTAAAAAAATCATACATATTTTTTATTATTAAAGGGTAAAATAGCTTTAAATTTGATCCCTAAATCTCTTCCTAACAGCATTTTTTCTAAAAAGACACAAAAAAGACTCATAAAATCATGTAAAGCAGAAAAATTGCTCTTCTTTTCATAAATACTGTCAGAAGACACCAACTAGATGTTTATAACTTAACAGCTTCAGCCCACATGGAAGAAGCAATTCTACGCCTACAGCAAACCACTGGCTTTTTGACTCTGGTATCCAATGGTATAGCCCAAAACAGAACTGTTTTTCTCTGGCACTGCACAGACGAGTCTTACCATATTCCCCACTTTTATCCTATCATTTACGCTCAGTCCTGTAATGCAATTAGTGAAGGGAAATGTACAAGCACAAGTATAAAATATGAAACGGCTCTGGCACCAGACGCAGCTGCGCTAACTGTCGCCCAGAGATCAGTGGACTGTGTAAGTTCTAACAATAATTAAAAGGCAATCAATCTGCACCCCGTCAGCACCGGAAATACAATTAAAAGAGCTATTATCAAACTGTGGTGTGAAGGAAGGAGGGGAGCATCAGAGGGGCACGGAGCTGAGCTCAATTAAATTCCCACAAGTTTAGACATTGGCCTGTTGGTTTGACAGCAGTTTCCTGTCTCAGCCTGCTCCATCCATGAGATGGAACACTGGGAAAGAACAAAGGATCTCACACACACACACACACCTCTACCTCCCACCCCATCCAGAAATCAGTGGGAGGAGAAATTATTCCAGAAAGAACCTTTCTTGCATATACATGAAGACTTTTCAGCTGCCAGCATGTGGTACTCAGCCCATGATGACTGGAAATGCCACACTTCAGAGACGGAAAATCCCCGGTTCTAAATACATTGACCTTTCTGATCCAGGTCCTAATTACCATGTTGCTAAATAGTTTCAACATTAACAAGATGCCCATATTTATTCAATTATTTATCGAAAAAAAATAAAAAAAATCAATCAACATAAAGTGCAAACCTCAAGTATGTGTTCATCTTGTTGCTCCCTGTCCAGTTTCCTTGAAGTGGTTGTAACAAGACCTGTTGAAAACAAAGACAATAAAATCAGTCAAACATATAGATAAACTAGCTATACAGTCAGTCAATGTGATTTCAACATGCACTACATTATTATTTTTTTCTTTAACAGAGCACGACAAAAAAAGAAAGCAGAAGTTAACGAGTTACGCCAAAAAGAAGACAAATTGCCTAAGTAAATTAGCATACAGGTCATATGCACAAATAAAAAATCAATGAAGAATAAAAAAGAATATTTTATATGCGTAACTAACAGCTTCGCATTTTGTTTAAAAAGCACTGAACTGTGAGCTTTCAAATGATCCGCTATCAAACACTGAAATGGTTCAAACGTCAGCAGAATTTGACTAAAAGAAGCAAAAAAAACAAAGATGCCATCCCTTACTGCTGGGTGACATAATTTAAACCCTGCTGGATATCCAATCAGACACCCATGATTGAAAAGCTTGAAATTGCCAGACAGCTATCCATTCTGCCTGACATATGTGAAATATCACAAAGATCTGCAAATAGTACCCAAACAGCAGTGTAGCCATGACACCCTACTTTTAGTTTCTCTACAAGCTGAATAAATAGATGGCCATTCAGAGAACGGCCACAGGTCTGAGCACTTTTTCTAACAGACGGCAAGTTCAGGAAACATCCGTTAGGCTCTTTTTTAGCTCTATCCTCCATTTAAAGTAGCTTGGTTGATGTCTTGTGACATCAATCACGGAGGGCATCTTGACAAAAGAAAAAATAAAACAAGCTTGAGTCTTGAGTTCCTGGCTAATGCAATTTTGCACGTAACTCACAAACAAGGGCAGAACAGAGAAGACGAAGGGGGGAAGGGTGCTGCTACATTTCTACATTTGAGGCAGTATTCTGCTCTCACTCCCAGTGTAATTGCAACTTTGCAGACACTGAGTGCAGAGTAGACATGCCAGCTCCGACCGCACCAGAGCTTTCAGCTTGCCACACTGCGCCTGATTAGCATAAAGCAAAGGATTTCGGAAACCCAAACCCATCAATGGCACATATGGCTGCAACAGGAATAGCAGGCCACAACTTGCAGGTCCACAGAAATAGCTGTCCCCTGCTCTGAGATTGAGGGATATGAGCGAGGCACTTTATCTCCCTCTTCGTAAGCTCTATTTAATCTCCACACCGAACTACAAAGATGTAAGTCAACTCATGTTTACTCAGAAAAATTGAATTTCAAAAAGGTGCTAACTATATTTTTTGATCTGCCTACACAATCACACATGCATAAAGATGCCATCACTGAAAGTGCAATTTGTGAATAAAAAACTGTGAAGAACTGACTTACAGCAGCACAAACCCGCCGGCCAACACTAAAGTAAAAAAGCTGTTCCAAAACTGATAAAACAAATGGTGTTTTGTGAATTTTTTAATCCAGCTGGAATAATTCTCTAACATGCTGCATGCGGTGCTGAGCAGGGATTGTCATCAAAACAAGTAGTTCTGCTGCACCACATCTAAACGCCCCACACTGACCAATTTATTCATGTGGTTCAGTAAGGTCGGGAGTGATGGATGATCATGTTTTTAAGCTCCCCGGTGTGCTGTGCAAGGCAGCTCCTTTGTGAGCACGTATTGTACAGTAGAATACAAATGACAGCATTATCAGCACCGAGTCCATGTGTCAAATCTATAATTTCTCTGCACATCAGCAGGACGTGGTCTCATAACCGCTGCACAGCTTGTAATTACAATATAATGTCTATGCTGTGGCTCTATAAAGCAATAACCACAAGAAAATCATAAAAAAATAACAAAAAGACTTGCATTTCTTACAAATCTGCTCTGGAAAAAAAAACATTGGTTTTATTTATGTGAAAGTGGATAATAGTCAGTTGTTAAACACAATTCATAGCTGAGTGTTGAAGCGGTTGTCCCACTGGTAGACAGGTTACAAATGAAAGATAACATGTCAGTGTTTTCTTTTTGTTCATAGGGTTACACACTACCTGATGAGCTCACCAGCCTTGTTGGAAATATGAGCTTCATGGAGCGAACATGCAAAAAAGAAATCAACAGAAGAGAATCAGATTTTGGTTATTTGCTGCACAGAATTTGAGGGAAGCTAAACCTGTGTGTAAGCCAGAAGTTGTGAGCATGGCCCGAAATGATGCCGTTAATTAGACCAGTCATTCTCAACCTAGGGTCCCTGATCCCCCAACGGGATCCCATAAGCGCATGAAGGTCTGTGAGGCTTGACTGCTCAGAGCCTGTTTGTTAAAAATGAAGGTCACATCCACACAAAGACAAGCTTAAGTGTCTCCACTGGGCTTTACACGATCAGGATTTTAGGGGCCGATCACCGATCAGAGAGTTTAAAAAAAACGATCACCGATCCGATCACTGGCCTAAATGTGGGAATTAAATGTGCCCATTTTTATACAGTTTAAGGAGTATTTAAAAAACGTAACCTCTTGTCCATAGGCTACTTTAATGTAATTAAAATACTTTTCAAGAATACTGCACAAAAGGGCAGCGATCTCTCAGTACATTCATATAACTCTTTCATTTTTTATAATTATTATTATTATTATTATTATTTATATCTTTCTGTACTGCTTGTCTAATAATGATGAAATTATTTATTGACAGTATTAAGATGTCTCTAGTTTCTTAGTTATATATATATATATATA
>JAVQJG010167474.1:0-11482 GCA_036024015.1 Craterocephalus amniculus
TTCCTCAGAGGTTTTGCTCCATATTAACATGACAGCATCACACAGTTGCTGCATCCATGATGAGAATCTCCCGTTCCACCACATCCCAAAGCTGGAATATTGGACTGAGATGTGGTGGCTGTGGAGGCCGATGGAGGCCAGTGGACTCATCGTCATGTTGGAGATGATGTGAGCTTTGTGACATGGAGCATCATCCTGCTGGAAGTAGCATCAGAAGATGCTCCACTGTGCTCAGAAAGGGATGGACATGGTCTGCAGTGATGCTCAGGTAGGCTGTGCTGGTTAAACCAGGACATGCTGGTACTGAGAGGCCAGGAAAATATTCCCCACACCATTATGAAATGTAGCCTCAGTTTCTAGTTCTTAGCTGACAGCAGGGGCTCCTGGTGTGGTCTTTCTGCTGCTGGAGCCCATCTGCTTCCAGGTTGGACGTGTTGTATGTTCAGAGATGATATTCTGCATGTCTTGGTTGGAACCAGAGCTTACTGGACTTTCTGTTGCCTTTCTATAATCTCCAACCAGTCTGCCCATTTTCCTCTGACCTCTGACATCAACAAGACATTCTGGTCATGGTTTCTCTTCCTCAGACCGTTCTCTGTAAACCCTAGAGATGGTTGTGGGTGAAAATCCCAGTAAAAGACCATCAACCATGCCACATTCAAAGTCACTTAAATCTCCTCTCATTCTGATGCTCAAATTTAACTTTATCAAGTCGTCTTCACCATGACTACATGACTTAATGTACTGAACTGCTGGCATGTGATTGGCTGATTAGATATTTGTGCTTACAAGCATGCAGTCAATAGATACGAGCAGATAGTCAATAAAATGACCAGTAACTGTATATAATGATTGCAAACGGTTGTTCTGTGAATGTACCATACTTTTAATCATGTAACCAAAAAAATCCCACAAATCTGATGTGAAGCTGGATTTACTGAACAAAATGAGCAAACCTTCGTGCTAAAAATATTAGAAAAGTTTGGCACCAAGTCTGTCATTAACTTTATTATTACTGACATTAGTAATCATACCTTTTTTCTTTTACTCAGCATCACGTCAGCACTTACCTCCCAGCGATACGGCAACAAGTCCTACATGTAGCATCTTAAAATAGCAAATCAAAAGCTGTGACAGTTGCTCACAGCCGCAACCGTGATGTGGCGTGATAGGAAATTCTGTCAGATGTTTTCTCAACAGCAGGCTCACTTTACTTCTCTGATTAGAAACAGCTATAATATGAAAGAGCATCTTCAGACACCCTTCCCTCCTCTACATGCCTGACTGTAGGATGTAAATGGAGGCTCAGTTTGAATCCGCGTGCAGTTCCAACCCATTTGCTTTATTTTTTCACTGAAATCAAGTGATTAGAAACACAATTAAGTGAAAGAAATGGTGCTACTAATTGGTGCAGGTGAGACTCTAAACTGAATATGTCAATCACACCGGCGGAGCCTGCTTTTTCTGCTTTATAAAACTTTTACCTGCCTTGTTAGAATTTTCCAGTGTGGCTCCAACCCAACACTCTGGAAATATCTGGAAGTTTTCAGCTGGTAAAACAAATTTTCCCCAATTAGGGTTGTCACGATACCACATTTCTGTTTCAATACCGGTACCATTATGTATTTCGATACTTTTCGATTGACACTTTAGTAAAAAAACTAAAGCACACTCTAATGTCAGTATTTCTTTTAGTTTGAAATAGACTTTGGGAATGGGAACACAAATAATCAAATAATTAGCATGGGAATTGAAATTTTCAGTCCTTTGGAATACAACCATTAAAATGAATAAGTGACATCTAAATTAAAATGAGCATGTTAAACACTAGACTTCTTTAACTGGGGATGGACGGGATGCAATATTTTATTCAACACAGTTATTTTAATTTGAATGCCATTGCTTTATTTCACTGATTGTTCAGAAGGATTATGTTTTAAAACTAGCCTACATGAAACATTATATGGAGATAAAGAAAATTAAAATGGATATCTAATCTGTATTAAAAAACAAAGAAGCTGTCACCTAATGGAATATAGAATTCTAAATGTGTTTAAATATATTTATATTATATAATGCTTAAATATTTTAAGAATAACATTCAAAAATATTTTTTTAAATGCATTAATTAAGCATGGTCATGCTTCAGCTCTGTGTGTGCTTCGGCTAGGTTTACTACTGGGAGAGTGTTTGTTCTCTTTATTATTTAATTACTTCACATAGATAACAGTGCGGTGAACAACATTTTTACCAGCATTTCTTGATTGAATTCTTGATTGTACTTCAGATGTTTGCAAAAGTTTGACGTGTTGCCTGTTTTGTAGCATTGCTTGCACTGCGAAGCTTCTGGGTTCAGTGGCTCGTCTTTATATTTTGGTTTAAAACAGAAATATTGCCAAACTATACTTCAGGCTCCGGTTTTATCAACAAGTACAATCTTTTTGGTAGCTGTCATCTCTGTGCCTTTTCTCTTAATTAAACTTGTCTGTAAGCCCGGGACTTCTCTTTCCCTCCTCCTCCGTTTGAGTGAATCCGCCACAGCGACTACGTCACACTCACCGGCCTCGCTGCACTGCTCTTAAAGAGACAGGCTTCAATTTACCAACTCATTGATGTTAAAAAAAACAAAAACAAAATCAAGTAGCGTTTGTTTTTAAATGCTGGTATAGTACTGTTTTCAAAGCTCCAGTATTGCGGTACTATACTGGTACCGGTATACCATGCAACCCTATCCCCGATCATTTCACACCTGATACAACACGATGACCATGTAAAAACTGGTTTGTTAAACCTGTGATTGGACTCGTAAGGCAGCAGCTCTCAGCGCTTCTTCTTACACATCAAAAGATTGAAGCTGCGATAAAGCGTCTGTTGATTTGTTGTGTTACCGATGTGTTTGTGTGTGTGCTCGCTGAGAGGCTTGCATGTGTGTGTGATGGTAATATGAAGGGCACCGTCAGGTCGGCGCTGGGAGAGGAAGCAAATTAAATGTGTGCTTGGCCCTCACCGTCTCCTCCTTTCTGTGTCTCGGGCATTTCCTCTGTTGCTTCTCAAGTTCCTCAATATTTTGTCCCTCCTGCATCATTTGCCTCTTTTTCCAGCATCCCCCTCCTCCTCTCTGCTCTCACTTCATCCTTATCTCCTTCCACTCCTAACTTTCCACTTGATGTTTTCTCTTCCCGCCTGTCATCAGTATCCCTGCCATCGCCCCTTTGTCCTCCCCCAATCACGCTGTCTCCCTCTGCCTCCCTCCTCCTCCTTTCTTATCACACTGACACTTAGATTACACAACTTGTGTGTGACTTCCCTTTGCTCCTCTTCACCGTATCTAATCTGCTGTGGCACACTGCCTGCCAGAGTTTGGAAAAAATATCTAGCTTTTCACTTAATGAAGCAAACTCACCAGCTCCAGCATGTTGATAGGTTTCCAGAGGAGTGAGTCCCGGGACCCACATGTAGCGATTTGAGCGGGTCCCTGAAAAAAGTCAATGGGTCCCCACTTTAAAATATTCATCTATTTCCATTTCTTATATTCTCCTGGTTCTTAAATTGTAGAGTTACACACCTTTGATTGTGCTATGGTCTGACATGGTTATACAAGGTGGCCAGATTAGAGCTGGTGGGGGAAGAAACCTTGTGGGCGGGTAGGTTGTATAACTTGTGTGCGTAAACACAAACGTGTTCCCCTTCAAGTCCACTTAAGGATGCAGAGGTCGATTTTGAGCTGATCGCTACAGAATCCTACTTTTTCCTCCCTTTAGGCAAAGATTAAATAAAGTTTGGGGGTGAATGTGTGGAAACAGATAGTGGGGCCACTTCACTGTGAAGGAGATCAGTTTTGACCAAGAGTTTTTCTGTTCAGTGTTTGTCCATTTGTAGAGAAATAACTTAACAAATATAAATAAATAATAAAAAAGAAAAGAAAAAGAGAAATCCACGTCTTCCTGCAGATCTGATCTGAGCTCCAGTTTCCTGCCCTGAGCTCCGTGCACGAAAAATGGAATTTTTTCTGTAGTTTGTCCGTTAACATTTACAGTCATGTATTTTCTAGCTTTATTGGACACTCAAATCTGAACCGGTCATCAAACCTGAACGGGTCATCCAAGCCATCAGTCCAGAACCTGAACCTGGTCTTCAGTCGGGCCGGGCGATATGAACCAATTTTTATATCTCGATAATTTTTTTCCTTAATCCTGATATATTATATGTATCTCCAATATAAGTTTTTTTCTGCCAAGTAAACAAAGAAACTGATCAAAGTTTATGGCATTGAGTGCTAAATGCACTTTTATTAAGGATCAGAAGCACAGGTATATTAAAATGTTTGACTGAAATTAAAGTATTTGTATATTAAAATAGTGAGAAATATTTTTCATGATGCTAAAAAAGAGAATCCAGCTCTAGTTTTCAGTCCACAATCCAAACCAGAGGCCTGTCCTATAAAGCCGGATTTTCTCTTATCCGGGTACCTTTGGGATTCACCTGAGGTTTTCTGTCCAAATTTATCACCCCGGTAACTGATGCTGAACAGCTAACCTGGTCGGGAGCTGGTTAAGTTTGATCCTCTGTGCCGTCCGTACCACCCTCTGGAGCCTCTGCCGCTCTGCTTCAGTGCAGTGGGAAAACCACACTGTGATGCAGTAAGCCAGGATGCTCTTGATAGTTGAACGGTAGAAGGTTACCAGCAGCTCCTGACTCACGTTGTTCTTCCTGAGCCCTGTCAGGAAGTACAGGCGGTGCTGGGCCTTCTTGATGAAAGTTTTGGTGTTGATGGTCCATGACAGGTCAGCTGAGATGGTATTGCCCAGGAAAGTGAAGCTGTGGACCCTCTCCACGCACTCACCGTTGATGTAAAGCGGGGGTGGGTCTGCTCTGTGTTTCCTGAAGTCCAGGATGATCTCCTTGGTCTTAGTGGAGAGAAGGTGACGTCATTAACTGGTAATTCTGACCCGTCAACACCGCGCATCCCTCGCCATCCCTCCCCATCCCCTCCCTCTCCTCCCTCTCCTGTTGCTGCAGTCAAAGAGTGGATAGCATGAAAACCGAGTGAAAAGCAACACAAATCTGATGTAAAGATTTGAGGACGTTGTGGAGCAAAATCCTGGACTATTTTTGAAAATCCTGCTTTCAAAGGAAGACGTGTCATCTCTGCATATCATGATTTTTACTGTAAACTATCAAACGGAGCACAAGGAGCTTCTGTAAATAGATTCTCATTGAAGCTGCTGAGTTTCCAACAAATGAGTCTGTTTTGTCCCATTTTCCTGCTGCTCATGTTGACTTTCTTCTCACATTTGTTGAAGCATAATGAGCTGGTGTACGGGGGTGTATTTGTTCTGATTATCAAGCAGTGCATTATGGGAACACTGGCTTAAACAATAACTTGTTTGTTAACAGGAAGCCTCCATGCATCATTGGGCTTAAACCCAGTCTAAACCCGCTTAGGCAAACTTTTTGTTATTTATTTATTTAGCCCGCAGGAACAGTTCTTCAGACTTTTTGATGGATTTTCCAAAGCTCTTCTTTGGATGTTTTCATCTTTTTGTTCGGCTCCTGGTCCACATGATGTTGAGGCCTGGGTTCTGGGGACGATTCATCCCTCCATCAAACCTGTTACTAGTGATTTTCAGTCCAGTTCTTGTGTCATGTGGCAAACTTAAGCCTTTTCTCCCTGTTTAATATAATTAACTCTTTCCTGCATAGCTGTTTTCTAGTATAAACTTAATGCATAGTAAAAAAAAACGCATTGAAACCTTGTTTACATATTTTTGCAGACTTTGTTTGCAAACTCTGTTCTGTTCATTGTTTTTCTTAACTGTTTGCTGGTCATAGAAGCTGTTTCGCGGACTTTCTGTGGATACAACACATGTCCATAGCTACATTACAAATTAAGTTACCCCCCTTATGTGGAGCATAATATGTCAAAAACAAAACCAGACATAATAAATTAAACTTGAGAACATTTTGGTATAGCTTTTCTGATTTTTTTTTTTAGAAGATTTTATAAGATTTTATTTTTGGTGCAAGCAATTTTTTTGCTATGTGCACCAGTGCACCTTTACTCAAAAATGTATTTTTAACCCTGGTACCTGTGGGGATAACATTGCTGTCCCCACATACACAGGATGTCCCCATAGGTTGGTGAGCAGTCGGAGTCCTCATTGTGCAGGAAAAACAAGCATGCACACACACACACACACACACATAAAGGTTTTATTGGTAAAAAAAAAACAATTTTATGGCAAAGACACAGATTGTTTCCTCACTGTTGAATAAGACGTTATTTTTAGACGATTCACGCTGCTGTCCTGCCCTCACACTCCAGCTCGTCTCCAAACCTTAAGAGGATTAAACAGAAAAATAGAATTTCCAGTTCTTGCATTTGAACATGTTTGTTCGCTTGCGGTGTCCAATGTGATTTTAAAGGGATGTAAAACGCTTCACCTCATGTAAACAGCTGCTGAGATTTCAGTGAAAAGACATCTAAAAGTACACCCATTAAAAGCTGTCCTGTTACCATCATCCGTGAATCTAGTCTTAATGATCCCACTCTGTCTGCCACCTTGCTGGGCCAGTTAAGCACCTTTTATTCGTCCTTATGTCCTGATACTGGAATTCAATTGACCCCTCCTCCCAGTCGTAGACCGTCTCTGACTTATCTGGCGTCTCAGCGCAGGTATCCGTAACAGGATTCCTCTTCAACAAGAAACATGCAAAATGGTAGCAGGTGCAAAACACCCAAAGTAGTCTCTAGACGCATTATCTTTCAGATTAGCTACCCCCCCACAGCCTCCACAGCCCTCCCGCCCCCATAAGTTTCCCGGAGGCCATGCGGGACACATCCTCTTGTGATTATGAGCTGTGACGGTGGAGAGATTATGAGATACCGATAATGTGGCCTATTTTGGAGAATGTGCCTGGATTCCAGATCTTCACGGTCCTGATCATGATAGTTAGTGCAGAGAGGAGGAGGATGCCTGGAAACACACCGACTCCCCTCACTGCACTACACCAGGCTGCAGCATTTGTGTCCTTCTATTAAATAACTGCAGTGTTGTCCTCTGCTCATGTACAAGCTCAGCGGGCCTCTGCCTTCAGGTTCTTTTGTGAATCAACAGTTTTTTATGTAAACTTATGGTTTTCCGCCACATTTAAAAGTGTATCATAGATACAATCTCCTCTGTTCATACTTCTTTAGATCCGCTTTAATCTAAGAGGCTAATTTTGGTTTGTTACGCAGAATGGTGACTGGAGAACAAAGTGGTTTGCAGTAAAAGAGGTCTTTCCAGATCAAATTATTCATTAAGAGCTACTGAATCTACATTCACCTGAAAGTACCAGAAACTTTTCTTACTGTATGATATCTAATATATATCTGTTTGTTTCAGGAGTTTTTTGAGAACCCAGCATTCAGGCCTGATGGGTTGAAGCTGTACCCGACCCTGGTGATCCGAGGTACGGGTCTGTATGAGCTGTGGAAGACTGGGCGGTACAAGAGCTACACGCCGAGCGCTCTGGTGGACCTGGTGGCCCGAATTCTGGCGCTGGTGCCACCCTGGACGCGAGTATACCGTGTGCAGAGGTAAGAGAATTTTAAAACTATTTTCCTATGTTACAAAAAAAAGTTATAATAATAATAATGATAGTTTTGTAAACAAAAAAAAAGGTATTTACTAATAATAATGATCATTATTATTATTATTATTATCTAAAACTTTTCCTCTTGAATAAATAAAAAAAAATTATTTTTATTTCTAATGTATTTATAGAATATTTTTGGTTATATTATAAATTTAAATAATATTTTATTAATCCTACACAGCTTTTACATGACAGCTCAGAGGAAAGACATCAGAAAATATTTTAAAGAGACAGGATCATTTCTGGCCATCAGTCTTTGAAAGATCATAAGGCCATTTCCAAACTCACTTAAGAGTCTGTCCTTCTATATTTAGAAGGTTTTCCAACAAGACAGAGGCCTATCTTCCCTCGTGGATGTTCCAGCAAGTTGAGCCCAAGATTTTCCCTGATTGGAAACCAAGAGCTACTCAGACTCAACTGGCCTAAATTAGCATCTTCACAGTTTCTGTTTTTAAAAAAAGTAGACTAGTGTGGTTAATTTGGAAAGGTTGCCATGATAAGTGTCTTCTTGCAGCACAGATCAGAGTCCCAAAGTTGCATGTGAACAAACCACAAAATTTCTGGAAAAGTTTATCAGTTCATTTACCATCCGGTACCAGCTGTAACGTATGGTGTTGGAGGACTGACCATGTTGGCTCATTTTGCAATCACAGTAACTGGACACCTTCCAGTCATTGGATGGCAGCAAGTCCAGTTAATAACGGTGAAATGGCTCTGTCTGCCGTTAAATGGGAGGCTGTCAGCAGCAAATCTACAAGATGTTCCTGGCAAAGTCCAGACCTCAGCCTGGCTAAAAATATTGTGCCCGAATCACATTTCTTTCTCTTCTTTCTTCTTTGTTGCTCCATTGCCCACCAGGGACATCCCCATGCCGCTGGTGAGCTCCGGGGTGGAGCACGGCAACCTGAGAGAGCTGGCTCTGGCCAGGATGAAGGACATGGGCACTGAGGTGAGACTCAAAGACCTAAAGTGATCTTTTCCAACTGGGATACGATCCATAACAGGATCTGTAGGACTGCCAACAGACCAGCCCTGACAATCTGAGATATTCTCATACGCTGATGAATGTCAGAATTTAAACTGAATGGAAGTAAAGTGAAAGACAGCGGTGAGCAGCCTTTTTCTCACAGTCATTGAGTTTATGTGGGAAAGTAGATTAAAACTTCAGTGATATAAAGCTTAAGATGCTCCACCAGCTTCCATCAAAGAGACTCCAGATAAAACTCATCTCAGAGAAAAGCAGCAGGATGGAAAGCCGTATTTTAGCTTCAGTTAAAAACAACCAAGCGTGATAGTTTAAAGCGTCGCCACACAAGTCTGAGCGACACCTCCTACTGGAGGAGCAGCTTCCTGGCTTTACTTTGTGTTTCTGCTTCGTTCCTACAAACTTCATTCCGAGGCTCAGAAACTACCTCATTTCATCTCATATCATTTCTATGAGGTTTTCTGTTGGTTTTTATCTGTTTTTTTGTGCAGGCAGAAACATGTCTTCTCTGTGTTACAAGAACCAAACTAAAGTTAATTTACTAACCTTGTTTTTATCTGTGGGGAAAGGTTTCTTATCCTTGAAACAGAAAAGGTCTGAATCAGGACGTCTGAGCCTGATTCAGTGGTTGCCGTAGTAACGCAAGTGTTCTCCCCGAGCGAAAACACAAGAGCAACGGGTGTATTTAAGCAAAGAGCAGCCAGCATCTGCCTCATGCTGCACCAACCGTCAGTTCTGACCCCCTCCCCAAAAATAGCCCCGCACTCTCTTTGCTTTTTCTGAATGTTTCACCACAATGTTGGGATGTTGTATAAAATGTAAATAACAACAGATTGTAATGGTTTGTAAAACTCATCAACATATATTTCATTCCCGGTAAAACAAAAAACAACATCAGATGTTGAAACTGAGACATTTGAGCATTTTATGGGAAATATGAGCTCGTTTTGAATCAGCTGGCAGCAACACACTGAGTTTCTTCCAAGCATCAACCTCCAGCTGACAAATGAGATGCAGTTCACTCCTCATCCACAAGAGACTCCAATCCCCATAGATTCCCATGTTAAAAAGACCCAACATCACAGCAGGATATAGGAACTATCCCTGTTTTTATCTCGTTTAGAAAAATACTTATTAAACAATATGTCTGGTAAAAGGGGTCATTTTCTATAAGTACATTATTCATTGATTGTGCAGATGAGTCCATTTAGTGGGTGGAAGCAGCTAACGCTACCTAGCCTCTAAACTTTCTGTGACCACTGGTTTCTGCCAGTTGCTGACCAGGGAGCGTAGCAAAGCAACAACTCCGTGCACAACAGCATGGCTGCATTTAAAACAGACACGAATCTCTACTGGAAACCAGTGCACAGACTCAGGAAAGCTTCCAGAAATCTCTGAACACAGTTCATCCTCGAATCCATTAATGCAGGTTTAAGCTCTGTTATGCATAAAAGAGCCAGATGAGAGCAGGATCCAGTAGGGTTGGGCAATATATCGAAAAAATACCAAGATTTACAACGATAACTGATATCATTTTTGCTCATATAGATAAATTTGATACTTTAAGAAAATAAAATTACACCGGGGCTGCCCAGTCAGTGCTTACTGGTCCCAGTATGAATTAATTCATATGAAATATTTTACACAAACTCTGATTCCCAGCATGTACAGAGCAGAGAGCGGCACGGTGGACCCGTACATCAGTCTGACATTATGTCAGTGGCAAATAGAAGTTGTGCACCATAGTGCTGTTATCGTCCATTTCTCGTTATCGTCCATTTATCGCTATCGAGATGAGCTGCTCAATATCTTGTGGTATTGATTTGCGGCCATATCACCCAGCCCCAGGATCCAGAAACACAGCTGTCTTCTCTGGACCAAAGCTCATTTCCAATGTCTGAGGCAAAGTGGAAACTGTTCTGTGGTCAGATGGATGAAAATGTGAAATTCTCTCTGTAAACCACGGACACGGTGTCCTGCAGGCTACAGAGGAGCATCCGACATCTCTGATGGGATGGGGCATCGGTGCCTATGGCGTGGGCATCTTCCACATCTGTGAAGCTCCATCACTCTGACTGAAGTGGTTTTTAGCTCATAAACTGAGCTAATACCAGCAATAACAACATTATAGAGTCTTTGTTAAAGGAGTGAAGAATCTGTGAAATTCATGTCACAGTTTGCTTTGTTGGAACATTTTGTCTCTGAACTGTTTAACTTTCTGTGTTCAGTGTCGAGATGTGAGAACCCGAGAGGTCGGCATCCAGGAGATCCACCACAAAGTCAGACCTTACCAGGTACCTCAGCAGACATTCAGGTCTCTGACCGTGAAAAAGAGGAATTATTCTGCAGTCCAGGGTAAGAAGAGCCGATGTGTTCCCAGGTGGAGCTGGTGAGGCGGGACTACGTCGCCAACGGCGGCTGGGAGACCTTCCTGTCCTACGAGGACCCGGAGCAGGACATCCTGATCGGCCTGCTGCGCCTGCGCCGCTGCTCCCCGCTGTCGTTCCGCCCGGAGCTGAAAGGAAGCGTGTCTATCGTGCGCGAGCTGCACGTGTACGGCAGCGTGGTGCCCGTGAGCAGCAGAGACCCCAGCAAGTTCCAGCATCAGGTGCCGTTGTTTACACACACATCCACCATTTCCAGTGTTTCTGCCTGCGATGGATCTGATTGGTTGTCTGAAATCATAGCCGCCCTCCGTCCTCTTTGGCCCAGCTGAGTAGAAATGTTGAAGACTGAGATTACAGGGTGTCCGCGGAGTCTTAAAAAGTATTAAAAGTTGATAAATTGATTGTGGGAAAATTAAGGCCCTTAAAAAGTATTAAAAAGTCTTCATTGTGATATCATGAGGTATTAAAT
>JAVQJG010167481.1:0-10165 GCA_036024015.1 Craterocephalus amniculus
TTATACTAAACATAATTTAATGATTTGATATGTATATATTTAAATATAACCTAATAAATTATATGAATATATATATATATATAAATATATGTATGTACACACACATACGTACAGACACACAAAATCATATCATATAAATATATATTATGTGTTTATATATACATAAACACATAATTTGTAAATGTGCGTATGTGTTTGACATGTTAACATTGCAAAATACCATTTAAAGCAGGATTCAGTTTAAGCTAGGAGAACATTTTATCACTGGTAATCCCACAATTAATAATAGGCTATAGGCTGAACTATTTTTATTGTATTATTGTTGCATGTTATCATCACGTTTTCAGGAAAAAAAGGGGTCAATCCTTTCAGAATTCGAGTTACGATGGATTAAATGCCTTTTAGTTCACTGCGCCTGCCAGTCAGAGTGGAGCTGCTGACCGGTCCACTATGGCGGCCCCACGGCTCGTCGGCTTCAATAGGCAATAGTGGTCGATGTGGCGTCTATTCTTTCTTATGTATGTGGTTTCAGACTACACAATGAAGCCAGATGTTGACCTGAAAAACACCTGGCAGTTCACTGTAGTGTCCGATTATGGTTTGTTTGGTCACAGAACAAGCTTCTTTACCTCTTGTAGTGTGACATAATGAAGGACTGCCACCAGGGACACTTCACATGTGCAACAGAGAAACAAAATCTGGCATGTCAGAAATATTTCTTCTTGTCCCATGACATGTTCCTACGTATCAACTAGTGTGCAGCTTCCTGGTAAATATTGAATTATTTAATGGATTGATATCCCTTCTATTAAATTACATGAATATTCCCAAATCCTTCATACATGACACACCTGTTTATAGTCACACTGGCAGCTAATGTCACAGAGAATGCAAGCTAACATTGCAGTGTTTTAAACATGTTAATAATTTTGTTACCTCAAGTTCTGCAGGATAGACAGCCTGTCACTACCCAATCTATAACCTCTGCACACAGTATTTTCGTGGATTGTGCATGTGCAACACGTCTGCCATCTTGGACACTGACATACAGCAACTCACCCAGACAAACAATGTTGTTAGAAAGGCCATTCAAATAAAGGAAACAAAGAAATTGTCTGTATATTAATCAATGGGATGATGAACTTCTAGATACATGAAGAATAACAGCTGATCTATATTATATGTGGGAAATTCGCTGCATCAAGACTTTTCAGTGTTATCAAAGCTGGGGAGAAATTCTCCATCAGTCATGAAGGCCTAAAGGTTCCTGAAAAATCAAAACCCCCTCATCACGAAACACCGAACCAGCAGTCAACCGACGAGCAACAAGAGGAAGTGAAAATGCATTTACCAATCAGTTTGGACTAAATGGTATTGCCATATTTCAGTATCCAAGATGGCAGATTTGCAGCACTTTGCATACCATGCAAATACGGATCGTGTACAGAGTAGAGTCCGGGTGGTGACACAGCCCATAACATCCTCTCCCGCCACCCAGGAACAAATATACCGCCTTCTTTTATCTTTGCTGTCTCGTAGCAGAGGATAGCTATCAGCACCTGAAGTCTGTTGCCATGATTAAGCTGCTTGTACAGCATCTCCATCTTGTGAGCTTGGACGATAGTCCACACCGCGGGGGATTGGGGATTATGCTTGCAGTGCGGCCACTTTCCGGCATAAGTCATTGAACAAATTCATGACACTGTGTCTTTCTGACATAGAGACCATCCTGAAGGACAAAGAAAAATCGTGTAGTCTGAACCAGACATTACAGCCCCCTTAGTTTTCAGTTGGATGGTAACACAAATGTCCAGTCAGCCAGTCACGTGGCAGCAAATAAATGCATCTCGGCATTTAAACATGGTGAAGACAACTTTCTGAAGTTCAAACTGAGCATCAGAATGAGGAAGAAAGGAGATTTAAGTGACTTTGGTCAGGTTGGTTGTCCATCCCTTTATGACCACAGTGAGCCTTCTTCTGATGGCTTTGACCTTTCACATGAATGGTGACAATGACCAGGCGCCCTGCACAAAATGTTTGAGAACCATTGCAATAAAAAACCTTTAGGGTGTGCTGAAAACAGAGATTCTCATCATGGCATAAATATTCTCATCTTTAACTCCAGTATACCCCATATTAGTATCTTCCATGCCGGGGGTAGCCTGCGTCCTGTTGCCAACCCCGAGATATTATTTCCACAGTAGCTAGATGAGTATTTGCATTAGAAATGTTCAGTTGAAGAGAAAGAAGGGGTGTCTCTGTGTGTGTGTACTGTATGTGATTTCACAAACAGGTTTGTTGGCTTACAGGCTATGTTTTTATGTAGAGCATTTGGTAATGTGTTGTATGAAAAGTGCTTCATAAATAACATTTTGATTTGATTTGATAAGTGTATACTTAAAGTTTTATGGCAAAGTAGTGAGATTATTTAATCTGAGGTAAATCTAGAGATCCTATACACAACACAATTATGATGTGGAGCATTATTATCTAATCCAAATCTAATGGCGTGACTCCTAATCAGGTACGTGTAAACATTCACCTACAATCTCTACCTTCTTGGATATACCCCAGTCAATATGACGGGGGACAATAGAGTGATTCCTTTTGGGAAATGAATGTGCATTTTTAGCATTGTTTTAATTATGGTAGTTAAATCCAGTATGTTTAGTAGGATCTCTGAGTGATACATTACACATGAAAATGAAAACAAGCTAAATGTTACCAGTTTACTGTACATTGGCTTTAAAAGACTTCAGGTTTTCTATCCATGACATTTTCTTGATCTTTTTCTGTCTTGTTGGAATTGTTAGTTGGGAATTTAAAGTAAAGTGATTTGAAAACGTTATCCTGCTGCAGCATGCTTATGAATCAGAGTGCGACCTCAGTCATTGTTACGTGTGAACTTGCTAATTTGCCATTCCACTTACACCTTAGTTAAAGTGTAAGAGGCACATCACTGCAGTGACAGTGTAGCAGTCAGTCTGATAATGGAAGTGTTTCATTCCTTCACCTCTGGAGATCACTACAGGTTATTTTCGATAGTAGTATGTTAGACTTTAATTTATGTCATTTGCTTGTTTATTCGCCTCATTATGTGAAAAGTGTCAGGGTTTTTGGCCTTGACTTTTCCCCCAACCAAGGAAGATGAAAACAGCCCTGACGTTTTATTTCTCCATAACTGCAGATTTCTTAGTGAGTGCCGCTGCCCAGGAAGAGCATCTTTTCTCCAGTATCCAACACAACGCAGTGCGAAGTGGCTGCATGGCTTGTGATTATTCTTTTTGACTCAGATTAAAACCATCTAGAGATTGAGGCTCATTTCAGATATTTCCTGTTTGAAGTTTTGTTATTTTGACAAATGAACCACACTGATATTATTTCACTTAATCTGATCTAGTTTTTAGTGACAATTGATCTAAAAGCAGATGTTGAACTGAACTTTACTCCTGCACTTTGGCAGATTTCTGCACTTTTATTAAAAGTTAATATAGCATCTGTTATGCTTCTCGTCTCTTTTCTGAGCTCTTTCTTACCAGTAAAAGTCAGTCTGATGTTGTCGCAAGTAGGGTTAGGCATCTATTGGAACCAAGACTTTGTTTCTGATTTTTTTAAAACTCTCCTAGTTTCAATGCCCAGTTGGCCAAATAACATTAAAGAAGAGTCTGCTGAATACCAAAAAAAAAGAATCCGACAAGCACCAACAGAATCCACCGGGAGTGTTTGTGCTAATATTGCTGTCCATTGGAACCCTTGTAAAAATACATGATGCATGTGAGGGTGAGTGACAAACTCAATCAAACCCCTCCGGGTTCATGGTGTACAAAGACCAGAGTGACATGTTTTTGACATGCTGTGCCCGCATTCCTCTGCTTCCTCTTCCTCCTGCTCAAGGCCCTAGCAGAATACAACACTCCATTTGAAATCTGGAGAGCAAAACAATAAAATAGGTCTTATGTCAATAACCAGGCAGCTAACAAGTTATAATCTCTTCAACCGGAAATGTTGGGTTAACTCAAAAGCAAATACCCAGCTAATGTTAGTCCATGTATTTTTTCGTAGACAATCAGCCTTAAATAATATGTTTAATTAAAGTTCATAGAGGGATATTTATTTAGCTCAGATTATTTGATCCAGAAAGACTTTTAGAAAACAAGTAACTTTTTTCTACCCTGCCTCTTAAAAGAATCAGTTTTATTTTTAGATCAGTTTTAATTCTAAGAATCAGAACCAGAATCAGAGAATCGTTTGGAATTGGATTCAAAGCGAGGAAGTCGCATGCCATTCAGTTGTCGGTGGGGTGATCTTAGATGATTTTGGCACTGACAGGCCTTTCACTTTGCCTTCAGTATTGCTCAATAAGCTCTATCGGAAATGTTCTGTGATGGAAAAGGAAGCCTTGGCTCTCATTTGGTCCTTTCAACATTTCACTGTGTGCATGGGTTGTAGCCCTCTTGCATTCCCTGTTCCCTGGCAATCCCTTCTTGCATTTATTCGCTGAATCAGCCATTCTGCACATTTAAAGTGGCCAATGTGTTTATATCCAGATACACCTGTCTGACGTGATGTCATAAAGCACAGCTGTCATATGATGCCCTGGGCAGGAGAGAAAAGTTGCGAAGGGCAGATTCTCAGCCTCAGGACACTGCAGGACAATGACGGCTCCAGAAATGTACATAATGAATGTCTCAGTGTTTTACAAGTTTTAAGGTCAGAAACACATGTAGTTCTGCTTTAACTTTCCACAAAGTTTATTCACTATACTTAAAAAAAGACACACCATCACCCAGAGCTGGTTACAGTACTGGAAAATTACTGGCTGAAATCTGTTACTTCCAAAAAAAACCAAAAAACATTATAATGATAAAACATAATAATAATAATAACAATAATAATAATAATAATAATAATAATAATAAGCATTATTATTATTATTTTTTATTAATAGCTTTTTCTGTTGACAAAAAGGGTATTTTAGGTATAATCACACAAAATACACAATTTGACCCTTCATATATAAGAGCAGACTGTTTAAATGAACAGAAATGAAAAAAATAAAATAATCCTGCACATAACACAAAAAAGTCACTTCAATATCAATCAGGAATTGTACAAGAGACATTTGCATCCTCAGGTCCTCACTCATACTCCACTTGCTTGAGCTTCACCTGTGTCTCGTTGCTGTCTGGTACAAACCTTCTCATTTTAAAAGAATTCTTTACCAGGCAGATTAGACCAGATGTCAACAACAGAAATAAATTATTTTGATCTGCAGGTACTCATTAAACATTCAGGGTTTGGACAGGACTTGTTCATATTTTTGATGGCCATACTTCTGTATTCACTAGTCAATCTCTTTACATTACTCCCACAGCACTCAGCAAAACTGAAATAAAAACCTAAAAGAAATGTAACTTCAATGAAGAACATGAGGATGCCAAAGGTAGTGATTAACTGTGGGCTGATGCTCCTAATTGCAATTATCACTGGTCAACCTTTAACACTGAGCAGATACACAAAATCAAAGAAACCCTGGATATTTCTCTTAAAACCAACTAATGCTGAATACAAGAGATATCCAACATGCTGACAGGAAGCCTTTCAGTTTGTGCCCCACCAACACTCCCATGACTTGGGACAACTTGCAATGTTAAAGGTTTATTCATACATGGGATAACAAAAACAGGGAAGTGTTTTCATACCAATTTAAAAAAGTCTTTCTGGTCTCCCTGTGAAAGCATCAGCAGCATTATAGTACGTCTGCAGACTTTGACTAGATAGACAATTCCATCTTCTCTGCATTGGCTTCCAGTATACTTCAGGGTCCGTTTTGAGGTTCTGTTACGGATCTTTCAAACTCTTCATGGCCTCGAGCCTTCCAGATGTATCCCGGGCCTTATCTTTTAGGTATTCCTATATACTATGAGCCTTGCAGAGCCCTCTAATAGGCAACTTTACTTTGACTGCCATGGTAACCCTTGGACTGGTATTTATTTAAAAACATTAGAGGACATAATCCCCCATCTGTGGCAAAGGATCACGTCTGTAGCCCAGGCGAGGTGTCTTGCCAGCCAACGCCATCAGGAGAGAAAAAGAGCAAGAGGCCCTGACGGAAACCATCTTTGTAGCATCCGGGTCAGATTCACCTGATGTGGATGCACCTGCTGAAGAGCACATGATAATTAAACAGGGCTGTCACAACCACAGGGCTGTCATGACCACGGGGCTGTCACAATCAGTCAACCTTTAACCAATCACCATCAAAATGCACAGGAATTAATCAGGGTCTGACTCTGAACAGATCCATAGCATCATTTCCTGTGATCCCCTTAGCCGCGCCCGCTTCCAACAGGAAGTGGCTTTGTTACTCTGTCCAATCCTGATTTTTAACTGTTAGGCCTATAGACCTGCAATTCATTCCAAACATGTCAAACCCATTCATGATCCCACAGAAAAAATCTCAACTTCCTTTGCAAAACATAAACATGGTAAATGTTGGGCCAACGCCATGAAACAGGAAGTCCCTGTAGCTGTCACATGCTAACATCACTTTGGTGATTTGGTATTTTGGAAGACACATAAGCCGTGAACTGGCTTTTTGTTGAATATTTTGAGTATTTGAAAAAATGGCTTTCTAGCGCCCCCTGCAAATTTTCATTTCACTATATTGGTGAAATTCAGAACATTGTTAGAAGATGTCAGGACCTACAAAAAAGTCTCTTATCAGATAGTGACATAGCGATTCGATATTTGCTGATATCTGAAATTCAAATACGATTTCGATTTGATCTAGGATCCTCCGATCGATATGAAACGATATAAAGCAATATAATGAGTGATTGATCACACTTATTTCGATTCATCACTAAAAGCACCTAGATCATCATTTAAACTTTCTTTATTAATGAGCTCTGGTATTAACATTTAGTTTAAAAGAAATTATTTTAAAAATAAAAGTGTGTTCTATAACTGGTTACTCTATCGATTTTTGTCCAATATTAGGATTTTGGATCGATATCATTGAATCATTGACCATACAGTCGATGTATCGAGACAGATCGATGTATTGTCCCACCCCTACACTGAACTAAGATGAAATTTACACAAGTAATAATGAATTAAAAGCAATATGAAAATCTTTTTATAGTTTTAGAACTGTGGTTCTAAATTTTGAATAAGCAAGCAAAACAATGAGAAATCAATACACATTACACCACTCAAACAAATATTTTATTGAACAATTACTGAAATCAGGTGTTTTCTGTAACTGTCCATCAGGCTTCTGTACCCGTCGGCAGGTGTTCTGCCCCAATGCTCATCAGCAAAGTGATCTCATTGGTCCATGACCCTGTTGTTTGTTTGTTTTTCCATTATGTACTTTAACCCGCTTAAATAAAAAAAACAATTTTGTCTTGTTTCACTAAATAGTAATTTCGTTAGTTTATCTTTATTTTAAATTTTTCCACTGTCCAGTTCTCTTAAAAATGTGGAGTTTTATTTAATGGAAGGGGATAAATAATTTTTGCAGACATCTGTTCTTATCTCTGCATGCATCATGTTTTCTAACCCTGGTTTGCTTCAGGGAACCAATATTTTCTTCTCCTTTCTTCTTTAATTGTTAAGAAAACAGTTACATTTCCATTGTAGTGAGAATTGATTTTCCCTGCCTTACAACAATAAAACTATGCTACTTTTTGAAGACTATTCTCTACCAGCACTGTATCTAATCCCAAGAGACAAATTGAAATTGTGCAAACACAAGGCTGGAATCATTTTCTGCCAGGTGTGTAATTAAATGTGTTTGTCTCTCACTTTCAGATTTGGATTCATTGTCTGAAATCCTCCTCGAAAGTCTTCCGTTCGATAAATATACAGGACGGTATTTAAAGCAAAAAGAAAATGTATCCAAAAGCAAATAAATGAACTAGAACTACTCGAACTAGAGGCCAAACACTGTAAAAAAGGGAAATTTGCCCCATGAAGTCACATAGTTTACCTTCTAATGCTGTCCATGCACATTGTGCACTGATGAATTTGTGCAGAGTTCAGTGTTTACACTTGGCTGTCAAAAAGAATAAGCTCATGGACGACATGGTGGGCAGCTCTGGCTGGCGATGGTGGCAGCGTGTGCACGTTAGCGAGGTTGTAGAGGTCACACAGAGACAGAAACATAGAGGGAAAGAGGAGGAAAGGAATGTGACAGAGGATGGTTCAGGAATATGCCTGGCTGCTTGTGTATGTTGGCAGGAAAAGAGACAAAACCAAGTATGGGAAGGTCCGAGAAAGAAAAAGAGGATTGGCTGCGATAGCATGCAGGGTCATGTCAAACCAGAATGGCTTTTGTTTTTTCTGATGAAGGTTGTACTTGGAATCTCGTAGCCCTTAACCGACTGACTGTTCAGTGAACACCAGGAAGATACTGACCCAAACTCTCTTCCTGGAGATAGAAGACCTGACATTATGAAATACTAACACTCTGATCAGGTCACTCAAGGAAATGTGTATGAGGTACATTTGTCTGCATATCCATGTTGTTGGAGCGTTACAATGCTGGAGGCTGTTTGGTAAAAGACAATGGGCCTCATTCACCACTCTCTTCTTATGAATCTTCCTAAATTTGTTATTAAGTTGTACTTCAGGAGTTTATTAAGGAGACCCTCCGTCAGATTCATGAACGTGTTCTCAGATCTCAGAATTGTTCGTCTCCTGAGCTTTTAAAGCTAAAATGGTTTTTGTACTGGGCTGTAAATATGTTTAATTCTGTTGTAAATTTGGCTTTTTTAACATGGGAGTCTATGGGGAATTGCTCTGTTTTGCAGCAGCCCCTAGTGGAGTAGAGAGTAACTGCAGTTTCTGGATAACCTTCCACATAGGTTTCATGTTTCTAAGCTGGAGGTTTCCGCTTGTCCAGGACACAGCCATGTGATATCATACCTCATAGTGAAAGAAACTGAAAGACAAATCAAGATCTACAGCATCTACGGTGTTGAAGGTCACGCATCCAAGCAGCTCATGAAAGACGCAGGAAAGTGATCCTATCTTTAAAAACCCTAATGACAACACATTAGATGGCGTCCAGGGAACAGCAGCCATGACACACACATGCACAAACACACCCTACCACACAACGCTATGGAGGGGATCATGTTGCACCATAAAACATGTGATATTTGTTGGATATCCTCTCAAACTGCACACATACTGTAATCCCTGCTACGCCTGTAGGTGATATGTGTCAAGGAAACACCTCCCACAGGTAATGATGACTGGCTTGTAGTAAATGTTTATTTCCTGAGCTGTATTAAGAACAGCTGTTTTGAACACTTTATAGTTTGAACAAGTTTAAATAACAAATGATTCAACGCTGATTCTTACTGAGAATTCAGTGCCTTTTGCCCTGATTCCTCTTTACTGATCTTCTGCTTCCTCAAGAAAAAAAAAACAAAAAAACAACAAACACGATGGCTTTGATTGAATTATTCAAAGACTTATGACTGTGTTCTATAACCAATGTTTCTAATGCATTTGTGATCAACTTCATGAAAGCCAGCCTGTTTGATTGCAGCCGCTTGTGTTTTTTTCTGTCCACACTTTGAGATAAGTGCAGAGCAGTTTTGCAAGTGAGTCGTCCCTGTAATCAAAGATAACAGAGGACCGTGAAAGCCAGAGATTTGTGGCATGGACAGAGAAGAAATAATAACAGAGGAGGACTGTGCTCGCTGATCAGCTGCATGAATTGTAGCTATTGTTGAAAGAATACGTTTGGAAAGTAAAATATGTCCAACCTGATCTCACAGAAATGCGTGACATGAACACAATATTTAAACACCTCATTGGAGATTAATAGTAATATTAATGTTAACGTTAGTATTAATATTAGGGAAAACCTGGGAGCACCACTGTACTCTTTGATATGAAAGAAAGGAAATCCATTAAAAATTTAATAAATAAACCTCCTTTTTGTGAATTCTTTCATGAATTGACCTTTCACAATACACCAGAAAAAACACAAATGACTAGTAACATAAATATGAATGTTTACCAACTACAGGTCTTTCTCAGAAAATTAGAATATTGTGATAAAGTTCTTTATTTCCTGTAATGCAATTAAAAAACATGAAATGTCATACATTGTGTATTCATTACAAATCAACTGAAATATTGC
>JAVQJG010167482.1:0-16222 GCA_036024015.1 Craterocephalus amniculus
ATAACAGACGCAGTTCCATGTTTGCGGCTTTGATAGATAAGCTTGGGCCGATTTTAGCGGAGCAAAGCCGTCTGCACCTGTTTTAGTACACGCAAAGCGTTAATAAATCGAGGCCAAAGTATGATAGAGATGTTGCATGTAACAAAGTATATCTTCATTGCTTCCATTGGAGTTTAGAGGGTGAGTAGCAGTATATATTGTGTATATATGATTAACTGATTATCTATAACCATAATAACCACATTCAGGTGCTTTACAGTATATTGAATGCCTTGGAGGAAAGACATCAGCAATGATCTTAGAGAAGCAGGGAAGGGCTGTAAAGACCATTTCCAAACTGTTTGGAGTCCATCATTCTACAGAGAAAGATTATTCACAGGTGAAAAAACATCAAAACACATCTAGGACTCTACAGACCTAGTGAGCGTGTTCAGTTTTAAAGTTCATGACAATTAGCTTTTTCTTCATGAGACCCTCCTGGTTGTTTACATTGAGATGAAGAATTCACTATTCCTGTCATTTACTGTTGTTTTCACTCGTTTTGGACCCTCCTGGTGTTTCTAAGGTGAATATGGTCATATCTTAGTCTGGTCCCATCCACAAAATTTCGCAAGCTCAATATAGGTCATCTGCCGGTCGAGGCAGATGGCCGCCCTCCCTGAGCCGGGTTCTGCTGGAGGTTTTCCGTCCTGTTAAAAGGGAGTTTTTCACCCCACTTGCTCAGAAGGAGATTGATCGAAAACTCATTTCCATGCAGTCTGTTGGTTTCCTTACATAAGCTATTTGTTATCAATTGGCTGGTATATATGTATATATGAATGTATGACAGTCAGATTACTTAAACTGATTGTCAGTGTAGCGCCTTGAGATGAGTTTGTTATGAATTGGCGTTATACAAATAAAGTTGAATTGAATTGAATTGAATAAAGTCTGGCCAAGAGGGCTCAACGCAGTGATGCTACAGGTAGCAACACCGTCAGCATTGCTAACATAGAGCAGCGACAGCGTTTGACAAAGTGGGAGATTCTATTTTCAGGACATTAAAACGGAAAGTTCTCTGTGAAATGTGAGCAACGAGTAGCCCTTTAGGCATTTGTTGGAGGGAAAGACGTTTTCGTCTTGCGTCCAACCGGCTTCGATAAGAGTCTGTTAGCCCAGCTGGCTACACACAAGTCAGAGAAAAGAGTGCTGTGATTGGTTTAAGCTTTGATTGAGTCAAGCTTCGACCAATCCCAAACAGCGACATTTGAAGGAAGGTCAAACGTCCCTTCTGAGAAACAGTTTTCCTGTTGGTCTTGGCCAGACTAATGCTCGCATTGAAGTCGCGATAGCCTGGCTAGGGCTATCCCTGCATCCTCCTGAGTCTGACCGTCGAGGTGTCCATCATCAGCATCTGCCGTTGGATTCCTCAGACATTCATTATTCTTAAAACGTGTTAAACCTCTTTTAGGCTCCAGCTTTTATACAATTTATAATCAGACACTACTTTACTGATCTCTAGAGGATTTTGGCTGCTATCCTCTGGTTTTCACAGAAAGTTTCTTTGAGGAGGTGAAAACCATTTACATGTCCTACAGTGTTCAAGGTGAATTTACTCTGACAAGCTTTGCAGCCACAACAGCTGGACATTTCAGTTGTCATTGATTGGACTACAAGCATTTCCGTATACCAAAGTATTACTGAGTCAGATTCAAAGCTATCTTCAGCTAAACTAGGTGGAAAGAGCATCATGCAACAAAACAATGATCAATGGCTCAATAGAGTGATATAAAAAAAAAAAAAAGAATGGAGGTGTTGCAGTAGGTCAAAGTCCAGACCTGAACTTGATTGAAAAAAAGAGCTATGTAAAGAAGGGCCAAAATTCCTTCACAACAATATTATACACCGATGATGTCATGCAGAAAACGATTACTCATGATTGTTATTGTGTCTGAAGGCGGTTTCACACACTGCTAAATAATAATAATGAGTGATCATCATTCAAACACTGTCTTTATTTTGACTTTGGTATTATTCAAACCCTTGCAATTTAAGGATGATTTGCTTTCATTCTCACACACTGTTCATTGATCTGTCTGTCATGAAGCGCCTGCTCTGCTAAGAGTCAGCCAATCAGCTTTTACTTTAATACTACGAACTCAATGTCCTCTTCAGCTGCATCGGAGGGGGCAAATCAGGGAAAAACAGCACGGCCCTCACTGATTCATCCTCGAGACGGTTTATCTCTCATTGCGAGTCCAGCTCGAGTCCACAGCATCATAAGTCAGGATTAGATGGGAGTAATGTCATCAGTCAGGACTAATGGGGCTCGACTTACAGCACGCTTTATTGTGTTAAATGGTGTGAGTGTCGTAGCTAATGACGGTGCTGCTGCCTTCATTAACGTTTGAAGACAGGACCTTGTACCGCAGTCGGCCTGTGCAGCTGGATCAGAGAGAAGCAGCGTGAGTTAAAGGCCTCAGAGAAGGTGGATTCAGGATGAGCTTTTCTCTGCTGTCTCTTTGTTTACTCTTTGTTTCTTTCACGTGAAATTGCTCTGCAGAGCAAACAACAATACACGTCCTTCAACTTAAATCTTGGTGCAAGTTGTGTTTTTTGTCTTTTCAGTCCAGGGTCTAAGTGATAAAGACTGCCTCAGTTTTAGATTTTATAAATTCCTTGAAGTCATTATTATTTTCAGTTATTTATTATTTTCAGCTGCAGCATTTTTTAAAAATAAATTGTTGGTTTGGATGGAAAATATTTTCTTTAATTACAGTTTTAATATTTCACTCAGTTGTTTTTGTTCTTAGCTGATTACAAACATTTGTTGCATACTTGCCTTTGAATAGTGGTTGCTCTTTAATAAGACAAAAGTATTTCTCATCTGATTAATCCATAAAATGATCTATTACGTAAATTATTGTTCATTGCTCTTAAAATGCACTATAACACACTGACTGTAGTTTAGTTGTTTTAAAGCATTTTTTGTTGGGTACACTCTCAGTTAATTCTAGAAATGTGACATTGGCTTCATTTCATGCTTGGTTGAGAGCAGATGATGAAAAACATCAAATGTAATCATAAAGCATGAACTATTTGCAGTCAGTTTACTGAAATAAACTTATTTCAACCTGATATTGCACATGTAGTCTAAACTTGGTGTAAAATCATGAGTCATGTATTTTCTCATGTACTGACAGCTGAGTGTACACTGAATTAATCATGAAGATATTCATGAGCAGGCAGGTTTGATCAGGATGATATTTGTAAGTTCAGTGAGTGAATGTTCACAGCACTTCATTGACATATTAATCTGCGTTGATATTCTAACTAGGGTATTATTTCTGCTGCAGTCTCTGCTGGACTGTCTGAACACTGGCAGCAAAGCAGCCTTTGATAGAAACGCTGAGTCCATCCAAATGTCCTCGAGGCCGTTAGACAGAGAATGAGACAGATACTGATTGGAAGGTGGGTGAGAAGGGGGGTAGAAATCATGGAGCGATGGCATCGTAAATCTCGCCGCTCATTATTCACTTGGTCCCTGTGCCACAGGACACGACAAGTCTCTGTAGCTCCTGAAACAGACCGGGTATCATAAGGGAAGACTCACTTCATAAACTGTGTTTTTTCATCCAAAAAAAGTTACATTTCCTTCAGAGTGTGTTACGGGCTGGGGAAATGTTTTATGGCTGCGAGACACGCAGAACACACCCAGCTCCAGCTTTGGTGACCAAACCCAGACCTCCATCCTTCCAGGTAGAAAGAGTTTTCCCTTAGACAAAGTAGATAAAAAAAAACCATTGTACTGCCTTCTTTAAAAAAACAAAGAAGATATTTAAAGTTGTACACTGGTTTAAAAAGGTGGAGCTTTATTTGTTTTCCCTCCTGCCAGACTGCTGATGCAAAATAGCTGCTCTTCTACTCAGCAATGGCAGCTGTGCACATTCTTCTTATTCTGCTTGTGTATGCCTCAGAAATTGTCAGTATTAGTTTGTATTTTATCCCAAATGACTAGTTTTCATTGTGCTTTTTCTCACTTCTGTAACTTTTACTGTCAAGTATATATTACAACAAACCTAAGATAAGCTATGCTAGCTCCTCATTTACTGGATTCAAATGGTACTAAATCCATATAATACTTTTTAGTTAACTTGTATACTTGGTTTGAATTATTATATTACCTTAGACTTGCCATATTTCATGTTTAATGGCTAAATATTTAAATGTACCCGTGGATTTTTGAGGCTGTTAGCTAATTTTGGTTCATTTATTGTAGTGTAATTAGAAACCGGCCTAGTTCTGTGGCAGTAAAACAAAAGGGATGGGTCAGAAAAAAATTATTTTTAGTCTAACCATAAACGTAGAGAGGGAGTCTGCTTCTAGCATCCAAACTCCAACTGATTGCTAAAAGTTTCTTCTCAGTTGACTTGTCTGGTTAAACAAAGTTTATCTGCTGCTGTCCTAAGTGAAACACACTTATTACTTAGTGATTTTACAATGTTGACTACATATTTAAATAGAAGTCAGCAGAAACCAACTATTATGGGTTTGTTTGAGTTTTATTTCTATCTCTGTACAGCATATTAAAAAACTGTATCGGTAGGTCAAGTTGTGTTTATTGGTTGAACCTGTTTTTGTTGATTATTCATTAACCTTTTGAGTTCAGCATTCTTAAAGTTAATGTGCCAGAGTGATTGTGACATATTCAAGAATATTGCATGATGATTTAACACAGTCACTCCATTCTTATAAAATCAAAAAATTCCACTAAAATATTAAAGTACAATTTTATTCCTAAGCTCAAACATTTTCATGAAAACCGTTTGTTTTTTAAAAGAAAATTAACTCTGTTACTCTCTGTATGTAGAGCTTTATGATGTTTTTACTCCATGCAAACATAAGCTTAAAGTTTAGGAGAACATAACGCCTCTCGGCTCTTGCTACAGCATGTATTAGATAACCTTGGAATGCAAAACTATGTCATGTCTTTGTGCTGCATTTGATAAACAATGTGTGGAAATAACATGGGACCACTGGGTCTGCTCTTGGCAACATATGCAAATCATATGCTAATTACTTTGTAAGGTACATTCTGACCAAAAAGTGCGACTTTTTTGTTTTTTCAAGGAGCTAAAAAAATTTATTATGTAAGGGGTAGATTAGAGAAATGGAGTCAGCCAGTCAGCGTTGCTGTGCTGATCTGTGCTGATCTGTGCTGGCACAGTTTCACCAGCCTTCAACTGTACGAACTCAAAGCACTTCTTTTCCACACCTCTTCAAGTTGTAGAAGTTTCTATCTGTTCCTTAGGTTATTAATCACATTAAACAATCTGATTGCTTGCCTGCCACAAAAAAAGTTTACCTTTCTAAATCTCCTCATTTATCCTGAAGCTCTTTTGACCTTCAGCAGCTCTCAGTGCTCTATGTCTCTGCAGTTAACTGAAGCTGCACAACGGGCCGAGTTTGAGCTTAGATGTACTCAGTGTAACTTAAAATAAGCATAAATTTAACAGATATGATAAGGTATTGGGATCTGCATGCAATGTCTTAGTTGAAATTTCTTCCTTAAAGTGGCCTTTAATGAGAAAGGGATGCCCTAAAAGACCCCTTTTCCTGGAAAATGTTCCTAAGTGTACTAAACATATTAGCGAAATGTTTTAAAATACTTTTGAAAAAGCTGCAGGAAAATTACTGGTGATTGTTTTAACCTTATGAGCAAACCTGAGACAATTACAGTCTTTTACACTTAACAATATCTGAGTAAATCAGTGACCCATGTACTTACACACAGAGAGGGACCAATTTTAGTTGTTATGGTCTGCCTGTGTCCCAGCAACAAGTACAACAGCATTTAAAAAAATAACTGGGATTCTGTGTAAAAAGTAAATAGAAACAACGTGCTGTAACTTTCAAACATGGTATTAATAGCAGCAGCTGATCTGTTAGTGGTACTATAAAAAACAGGCGGAGGAATACATGGCAACTAACTGAGTACACTGCAGGTTGGTAAAATGATTAGGTGAGTACTTCAAAGAGGCAAAGTCTCAGAATCAATGATGGACAGAGATTTTCTGAAAAGCTGCATCAAGAAGCTGTAGAACAATTTAGAATAAAAAGGAACAATATTTCTAAATATAAAGTAAAGTTGCCTTCATCTACAGTATCATCAAAATACCTGGAATGGAATCTATGTGAAAGGAATGGCAAACCAGCAGACATTTTTCATAAAAAATATAAAATTTCATTAAGCTTGAAGCATTTTTTCTGTGGTCTGGGTAAAATATTGCTTTATGTGATGAGGAAGTGATTTCATTGTTTATGCAGCACATTTACTATATTAGAAATTACTGCAGAAACGCAACTTACTTCTAACATCTAATCTGATCACCGTCAGAAGATCTAATATTATTGGCTACACCAAGCAGCTTTAGTATTATAGTACAGTGATTAACATTAATAATAAAAGAGTCACATTCATGTGCGGATGAATATTTGCAGAATCTCCCTCCTCTTGTTTAAGAGACTGGGCTTTAATACATTGTTTAACTGGCTCGCCTGAGCCTGTACTTGTTGAACACAGTGGAGCTTTTAGTGTTTTTAAAATGAGATATATTTCTCTGGAACTGATTAAATCAGAGTTCACACTGGACCTGGAACTGCTGGGTAGCTTGATACGATACTCAGCTAGAATAATAATGTTGCTCAGGATCTACTAGATGTTTAGATAGGCAACTTTGTGCACAAGATAGGAAAACCAACTTAAAAAAAGAAACCAGAGTTGCGTTTGCAACTTATTTTTGTTGTTCCTGGACAAAGAGATGTCACTGCTGGTGTAAATAAACCTGCTGCTATCCGTTTATTTTTTTCATGTTTGTTCTTTAGATCTTATTCCCTAACTTATTTTATTTCCATTTCATCTGTTCTGTTTTAAATGTTTTCTTATTTGCTCTGTATGCAGCTTGGAGATCTTCAATGGTTATTAAAACAAACATTTTCTTATTTTTTACCTCTAACTTTTATCCAGTTTAACAGCATTAAACACCGTTTCTCCTGATTTCACCTCCATTTTTTTGCATTCATTATGCAGTTTGATAGTCACTGAATGTAACCGTCTCCCTTGAAGCCATTCTCGTGAGCTGCTGCAGAGGTTGGTCATTTCCCCCTGTCTGGAGGGAGAGTGTGCTGACGTCAGAGTGATATGATTCCTTTGACGTAAGAGCTTAAGCTGTGGGCGTCATTTTTTTTTTAGGATTGTTTGAGTGGGCTGAAAGCAGCAGCCCCTGTGGTGGTGCCCAGCCTGGCTGCTGATAGTGCAGCTGCTCCTGCATCCACACTGCTCCTCTCAAGGTCAAGAATGAAAACTGCCATTTATTCTCCACCACTCCAGACTTTTCACGGCTTGTTTTATAATCAGTGTGATGGGGATGCAGGTTAGATATCTGAAGCATGGTCTGTTCTTTATGTACTGTTTGCATTTAGTTTTTTAGATTTTTAGCTAAATGTGAACAGTGGAACATGCTTAGTGTACCTGATTATAACCGATGTTCACTGCACCACACTTTTCCCATTTTTTGATATGCTGTAGCAGCACATTTGCAGAAAAGCTGCAGAAATATACTCTGTTACTAAATATTTTGCTATAGAAAAGTAAGAAAAAGTGTTTTTCTGATATTTTTCTGATATTTTTCTATTTTTTTCACGTGAAATGACAACAAGCGACAGGAGAAACACATCTGATCGCTCGTCTCCAAGAAATGTGATTGGTTAGGAAACGGGGAGGAATTGGATATTTTCAAATCTGTCCGTGACAGACGAGGCATCAGGGATGAAAAGTCTCTAGATTTTGGCTGAGATCTTGTTGTTTACTGTACAAAAGAAAAAGACAACTTTGGATTCATCCCATTTTACAAACATTGAAGCAGTCATCATGGACCTAAGCTTTTCATATAATATTGCTTTGATTGGCTACAGCTTCTCCACCCTGAATTGGACAAAGTGGTATAGAAAATGATTGATAAACATGATAAAATCATTGAAGTATCAAAGTACGGGAAAGTGGGACACAGTTAAAATAATCAGATCCTCCGTGGTGAAAGTGTCTGAGACGGCAGCGTCGCCTGCTTTCTTCTTTTTGCTGAGTCGCTGAAACCCACTCTATATGATTGGTTGTAGCACCAGCGCCGCCGCTCCTCATGTATCGAGTTCGTTACACCGTTACCGTGTTATCCTGCTGTTCATAGCTACAGTTAAGTTTCTGTATACTTCCTGCTGCTGCTGGTGTTCATGTTTTACTCGGCTTTGCTGCTGATTTCCTGCTGATTGTGTGCTTTGTGGTCTTACAGAGGTTGTAGGATGCTTCCTCTTATGTTTCTGTGCTGGTCTAGCAGCGGGTTGACTGGTTTCTGTGTTTTGGTTGCTGTTGCTTTCTATGTGTTGTATCTAATCCTGCCTCTTCCCCTTCCTTTGTCTCCCCTTGTCATGTCCAGCCTAAATATGTAACTTAAAAATGTCCAAAATAAAGAACAACAATGAAGCATCAAGGCTGAGGCTTATATCCACAAAGCTCAGAACAGCATTCTGCTAGCTATGATGCTGCACAGGATCCGGTCGTGTCTTTGGTTTCAGAAAAATAAACGTATCTTTCTCGATGCAATTGTTGTTCTCTGCAGTTGTATGAACCAGGGTTGTAAAGCTTTGTATTAATGTGCTAAAGTTCCATCACATGAGTCCAACTTCATGTTTGTTTTTGCTGTTTTTAAATGTTATATTCCACTAAAAGAAGTAATGGCTGTTGGAGCAAAATATCTCCCAAATCCTTCTTAGTAGCACTGAGTTGTTGGTAAAAACATGAAAATGCAGCAGGAAGTAAGGCCAAACACAGGTTACTGGATATTTAGAGAACATTTATTTACACAATTAGTTGCTTCTATCATTGTGTGTATTTAAACTCTTTATTTTTCTGAATGAATCTTTATTTACAAATCGGTAAAAATAAAAGGGGAAGTCTTTCTGTTACAGCAAGCAAACAACATGTGCTCAAACCTGATTGTTTCAGAGAGCAAAAGAAGGTCGATGACTCTGGCTCAAACCTGAGCGGCTAAGATAAAAAATATATACCGAAAAACATGGACCAATCAGTATAAGAAATCTGAACACAACGAAATTTGTAAAAAGAAAAAGAAAAAAGCAATCTGGAAATTCTTTAAAAAAAAGAGAAATAAATTCAATAAGATAAAAATCTATTTAAAGAAATATAAAGAAAATTATTAAGTAACCTACATATAAGAGATTACAACGAGAGATAAAATAAAACAGGTAAATAAAGACATTTTGCCTAGAAGATGCTTTAAGTTGTGAATATCCAGCGTAATCGAGCCAATGTAACTGCTCCTCTTTCCCACTTAAATGCTGCACAACCAGACAATTTCATCACTACTACTGCACAACTCATAAGTGGTAATTAACCTGTACTGGGAGTGTATTTCTGGTGTGCAGCCAGTCTCTTATGCAGAAAGTCTGTTCACACTTTAAGATACCGATCACGCATGAACTCCTACCTGTTTGATCCAGAGTAACAAGTCCAGGATGGTTTCCATGGCACTGAATCAAGTAATTGTAAGGAACATAGTTCTTATGAGAAATTGAGAAATCGCTATCGAAACAGGAGATGGATGACAGAAAGTGACTACATCAGAGAAATAATTAAAACAATTCATCACCAAATAGCTCCCGAAGCTTTGGACTCCACTGCAGGCAGCTGATACAGCAGGACCAGACTCTGCCAGCTGCTGTTAAACGATAGCCTCGTCTCGCCACTTTACCCCCCCCCCCCCCCATCTTATTCTGTGCTGCATGATGTCTTTTCAGATGGGATCAGCGTGACAGGATTGCCAATCTCCAGTCCACTCCGACAAGTCCTCAAACCCAGGCCCGAAACCAAGGCTGTCGGAAATGAGTCCAGCAAGGTGGAGTACAGCCACGTCAAGGTAACCAAACAAGCCCCCGTAGCATAAACGAAAGCCTCTCCCTCTCTCCTGAAACAAAATGTCCCGCTTTAATCTCACTGCCCCTCCCCTCTTATTTCTGTTTTGGAAATGATAAATATCTGTAGGATGCGCCTGCAGAGAGGACATAGAGCTTATTCGGATTGTATCTCACCTGGGCTCTAGAGGCACTTTGCTCTTTGAATCGTCTCTCAGAGCTCCAGCACAGGCATAGAAATGAGAGGAAAGGAGGCAGGACGCAGACGTGCAGAATGAGAAAGCAGCACATGGGGCAGATCAGGAGGGGATAACGTTTTGTCGAGGACCTCTGGGTGTCCGGCGGTTAGAAAGGTGTAGCAGGTCCTTTTTCGTACGACAGCCAACCCACCTGAAATACAGATGGGTGCATTGTGCTGCCTTTTAACGCTTCTTATTTCCTCTGTGACTCATCAGGGAAGAAAACAGCGGCAGTGATTATCGTTCAGATTCACTTCGTCTTTGTCACGTTGAGAGGGTGGTGACTAACGGGTGAAAAAATAATGAAAATCTTTGCTTAGTTAGTGAACTTTACAATGAAATCCATCATAACTAACCTGACTGTTGGTTAGGTAGGAGCACAGTGTTGTATCATGATCTAAATGGAAAAAAAATGTTTTTTTAATGTTTCGGTTGAAAGTTTTCATATTCTGGCTGTGCTCTCTCAAAATCCTCTTCTTCCAACGTAGCTGATAAAACACTAAATTAATTTCCCTTTTGATGTATTACACAACCTGTTAGATATCAACTACCTTTGCTGTAAGGAGGAAGAAAAAAAAAGAAGCCTTTGTTACATGCAAGCCGGGCATTTTAATCAGCTTTTAGGCTCATTTGAGGCAGCTTGACATCTCTGAGTTTTGCAGCAGTGTAGGAATGTCTGTGAAAGCAGAGCGAGCTTGGGGAGGACTTGGGAGTCTGCTTTAAAGCAGCTTGTAAGGACATCTTTCACTTTGGTGCAGACACATTGCTATGATTCATCTCACATTGAAAAGGCTGCACATTGTTCTACCTTCGTACCGTTTAAGATGGTTTCTAGCTGCATGAGTAATTACGGTGGTAGGCTGTTTTGTTTCCAGGAGTTTGGTGGCTGTATGGATTTATACCAAAACACACTTTTTATTTTTCTGGTAATATGATTTTGCATCGGGACATTATTTTTCTGCACCTCAGGAAGAACTGTTACAGTCACTGGGACAAATCACACGTTTCGTTTAAAGTGTGGAGTATTCGTCTGTTGGGTTTGCATCACAGCTGTGGAAAGGTTGTTTATCAAGTCCTTTGTGAAATGGAAATAATGCAACTTAATTTGCATCTATGGAGCCTCTTCTGGAATAGTTGGTAGAGCTTTGTGATTTGGACACAAATGACAGGCCATAGGCCAACCCTGGTCCTCGAGGGCCACATTCCTCCTTCAACCCACCTGATTCAAATCAAATAGATCCAACAACCAATCACAGTGGCTAATCCATTTGAATCAGGTATGTTGGAGCTGGGATGGATGGAAAGCTTGCAGGATGAGAGCCAAGATTCGCCACTCCTGTACAATAACCGGCAGAGTTTTACACTGTTAATGGGAGCTCACGCTAGCACCGTGTTTCCCAACATATTGTCCTTGAGGACCCCCTTCATGCAAATACTAAAATGCTGAAACCATGCTGGTTTTAATGTTTCAAAAGTGAGATGCTCATCTTAAATACTGCTTTCTGGCTGAGTCATGTCCCTCCATGAAGCCAAAGTTAAATGAACCATGTTTCCTTACTTTTCCTTTTTGAATAGGAATGATGTGTGGATATTGGTCACAATGGTTCTGAGTGTTCAGGGACCCCTATGGTCTTTAGGGACCCTAGGTTGGGAAGCTACTGTAGATCCTGTTGCCACACCAAACCGACAGACACTCACAAGTTAGACAGCAGAGATTTGATTCAGACCCTTATTTAAGGCACAATCTCATTGGGATTTGAGCTTTGAACTGACCCTAGTTTGTTAAAACACTACAGTGAAGACTAGTTAGCACATCCTATCAGGTTTTGGGTCTGTGTGGTAGGAACATGGTTGTTAAATGGTTCCCGCCCCCCAATACTTTTCAAAAAAACACTAAACACACCTTAATTTGTTTATTTTTACCATTCTGAAACAGCCAAGCACAAAACACAAAAGAACTATAAAATAAAGTGTGCAAAATGAAAATCTTTAAAAAAATACTCTGATAATGTTTAAATATGTTACAAACTGAACACTTTACCGCTGTCTATTTAAAGGTTTAAGGCATTTAAAGAAAGTGGCCTGACTGGCCTGCTTCTCATTAAAAAATGAATAAAAGATAACCGTGCCTGGCACTGATACTTGTGCACAGACAAATAATAACCCTAAATAAAATGAATATGAGGTTTATTTTTTTTAAAACGATGAATGCGCCCTGACATGGAACAGCTGCAGGCAGCGGAGAAATGGCCCCGGAATAAAACGTTGAAAAGAGGAAAAAGGCAAGTGTCGGAAAATTTTTTATATTTCAAATCAGCAGTGACATGACGTGAGTTCACCGCTTGTTAGATGAGTGGCAGAGTGTTGCGTGATGTTGTGTTGCGACATGCAAACCTTTATCCGAACACAACATGATGACACTCTCCATGGACATTTTTATGTAGCTGGAATCACAATCTTCATTCTAATTACGTAGGGGCTTTCAGAGGGAGACTTATATTCAGATGTGCACCAAGATTTGGCAAGTCACGTGCACACGCATGCATATTAATGCATGTACCTCTGCAGGTGGGTGCTGTATGGGAAAGTTTGAGTACCCTTCTAAAGTTTGGGCAGTCTTCTAATCGATCTAACATTTTCTAATATTAGCTGAATCACATCAGGCGAAGCTGCTTCTAGTTTTTACTGATGCAGTGAATATTGATGCTAACATATTACATTGATGTTAAACTGGCATCTAAATTATTTGCAGACAAAATGAGCCAACCGTCTTGTTTCAGGTTAACATGATATGATATGAATAATGGAGTTGGGTCCGTTGTATAAAGTCTTAGATGAGAGTAGAGAGAAAAGCCTGGACTGGTGCCTATAGTTGTGAGTGTCAGTCTTTATAGAAAGTAGAGAAAGTCTGACTCCTGGCCTGACTTGTCCCAGTCTGACACCGAGTGCAGCCACGTAATAAAGCACAGCAACAGGCCATCTTTTAGTTGCAAGTAGATGTTATTATTCCACATTATTTGACCCAGATCATGTTGATCTGGAGATGCAGAAGGTTCAGGGATACCGGATTGGCTGTTTGGTGTTTTTCTCTGACTCGGCAGACATCTGCACTCTCTTAGTGATTCTAGTTTCCACACTAGCGGAATTTCATTTCATTTAATTTCATCACATAAAAAGATCTTTTGAATCAGGTGATGCTACTTTATAATTTGATGATTTTTTGTATTTTTTGAGTGCAAGATGTTGATAAATTGGGTTAATTACAAGTTCTTATAGCTCAGGTTGTGCTGGAAAGACACCGAACTTGGGGTTTGTTAGCCTTTTGGTTATGTTGTGTAAAATGTCAAGATAAAACCAAACTATTTGATGGCTAAAGTAATTCAGACACCTAAAAGTTTAATAAACTGTAACTGCTGATGAGTACATGTTGAAAATAAACGAACCTGGAGACAGCCGTGTAGCTTTTGTAGCATCGTAGAAGTGGTTTTTATAGATACAAATGATCAAGTAATTCATTAATCAATAGTTGTTTCATCTTATCGACCGATGATTAATTAATTGAAAAGTGGCAATGCAGAGAAGCTGAATTTCTCCCTGAATCATCAGGTTCCCTTTTAAGAAAATGCTATTTTAAGAGAAAATACAAATCATATTGCTTAATAAATTATTTATTCTTTAATGCAGGAACAACACATTCACAAATGGAACAATACAAACAAAAATAAGATCATTGTTAGTATTATTATTAGCATTTGTATTATTAGTATTAATATTAGTATTATTATAAATTAAATTTAATATAATAAATTAACTTATTACGTCTATTGTCATAGGACAGCTTCTAGTGATCCTGCATGTGCATCAAGGACTTCTGGCGCAGAATTACGGGCTCAAAACGATGATTTGCGGTTAATTTCTTATCAAGGATTAATTGATGATCGATTTAATTGTTTGCATCCTTAGCAGCTATAACTTTATATACTCAAATATGTTTCATCAAGCATGAAAATAGTGATTTATTTGTTCCATTTACAGGTAGCCACTGGCCTGAGGTGTTTGTTTTACCTCATCAGCACATGAACTGTTGGACTCGGTACTCGTCCCACGATGTGGTTTGATATTGTTTTTACCAGCGCTGTAGTATTACTGACCGAATGATATCTCTCAATAACAGCATCATTTCTACAGCAGCTTGATTTCCTGTAACAGGAAGTGCTAATATCTTTTTTTATGACATTCTATTCCTCTGATTTGTACTTTTTTGATCTGTGTGTCTCTGCATATATCAGTGCCTTTCGAGAAAGCATGCTAATCTTTTATTTGCCAGTGTGTATGAGCATGATGGGGTGGGAGAGAATTTTTATGAGCAGGTAATGGCAGCTTTTGGCTGTGGGGGCTGGATGGACAGATGCACAGGAAATTGAGAAGCTTGCAGCCAAACGGGCTGGCAGTGCAGCCCAGCGTTCCCTGCATATCTTGATCTTGGATGGGATAATTAAGTGTGAATTTGTTGTTGCCACCTTCAGCGCATATGTCCATTATTCATGCACATTTTCTTTTCCGTCTCTGTCCTGCATTTTTTTTATTTAGAAAAATGTTTAGGAAATATGTTGTCTTTATCAACCAGCCTTTTTTTTTAACATGCATTCTCGCAGAGTATGAGTAAGTGCAATCAATCACGACCGATCTTTAATCAGCATGCTTATCTCGCTGACCTTTCATCGCTCAATCTCAGCATCTGTTTTTCAAGCCTCCTCTCACACTGCGAGCGCCTGCGGGCCTGAGAAATGTGGCTGCTGTCAGAATGCGATGGATGTGCTGCAGGTAAAGGAAGTCTGGCTGCTCAGATGTGTTGGTTTTTTCCAATTATTTACAGTTTTCCAATGACTCATCTCCTTTTGGACTTAGGGCGCTTCCACAACTTGGTTTCTATGATGGCGTCGGTTACTACTTTCAGCTTTGTGTCACATCCCATCCGCCTGCTCCCAGTCGCAGCGGATCGCCTCCTGTTGTGGTTTGATTTTGTCTACGGCACCTTAGCGACATGTACGCACGTCTGCTTTGACAGGTTTCATTGGAGTGTCCGTGCACGCTCCTGCAGAAGCAGAGTTTTATGGGGATTTGGACACCAGACTCTATCTGCAGAGGATTGATGTGACAGAGAGAAGGGAAGGGGTACACCGTCATCCCACCTTTGTGACTGCCCTCGACTGGCTTTAAAGCCGGCCCGTCTAAAGTCCGGCTCATTCGTTTAGCCCCACTGTGCACTCTGTATCTTCTCCGGACGCCGGGTGCATTTCAGACGAAGCTGTGATACTGAACAGGAAGGTTTCTCACACAAATCCAGCCATTATCTTCAAAACGCCAAACGTCTCGAGGTGCTGTGGAGCTGCATCTACAGTAGTGCAGTTTTATTTTCCCAGTCGTAAGTGTCAGTGTTTGTCTGAGAGAAGAACCAGAAACAGGAGTCCTTGTGTCTTTTCTATATGACGTCTTAGCCCAGCTTAATATGAAATGAAATCTCAGTCCAGGTGAGATCTTACTTCTATGAACTCGGCAGTAAAATCTCCAACAGAGATCATGATGTTGTGAAGTTCCTGTCTAAAGAAAGCAGTTAGGAAATGTATAATTTTATCATTATTTTATTGTGTTCTGGTATAAACTACACACTGTACTCTCACAGGCCGTTTTATCAGGCACATTGGTTTAGTTCCTTGTTAATACAAACAGCAAATGGATCTCAGGACAGCAGCTCAGCACATGTAGTTATGCAGACACTGTGAAGACGATTTGCTGAAGTTCATCAGAATGAGGAAGATAAAGGATTAAAGCAGGGCTTAATTTGTGCCGGATCAAGCCGGATCCCGATCCGGTTCCTCCGCGATTGGATCCGGAACCTGTCTTATCGGATCCGCCCCCCGCCCCTGTAAATAAATTTAATGAATTGACGAATGTTTTACATTTAGAAATATCCTCATAATCCTCATTGAGGCTACACCAAAATATCTTAATTTAGATGC
>JAVQJG010167486.1:0-11816 GCA_036024015.1 Craterocephalus amniculus
CACACGTCCGTGAACTTACACACACGTCCGTGAACTCACACACACACGTCCGTGAACACACACACACACGTCCGTGAACACACACACACACGTCCGTGAACACACACGCACGTCCATGAACTCTCACGCACGTCCATGAACTCACACGCACGTCCATGAACTCACACGCACGTCCATGAACTCTCACGCACGTCCATGAACTCACACACACGTCCATGAACTCACACACACGTCCCGCCGCCACACGTGAAGAGTTTCAAAAGGTTGTCAAACTCTTTTAACCCAAGGTCAGGTTCTTAAACAGGTTCCCTTCGGCTCGCTCTCTGACTGCTGAACATGATTCTGAAGGTTATGGCTGAAATTTTAGCCATTAGATATTTGCCTCAAATACTTTATTTTTTATAAATCGTTATACATCCAGTACAAAATGTTGAGCTTTAACATATTTTATGAACATAACGGGCCCTAAACTTGCATAACCTGACAGTCTAGCATCAGCTGACACGACCTCATTTCCTGTTAGGAAACAATGTCTTCCCGTCCCATCCCACCATCCCACTCAGATACTGTAAATATTTTTGTACTTTCAAATTTAAACCATCGTAAATCCAGTTTTCCTTGTTTATTAATGACGGACAAAAACCAGGAAAGAGTTTAAAATGTTCTCTTTGGAGTGAAGTTTGAAGTTATTTTCTTAGGGCACTTTGCACGGAGAAATATGCAGATGTACACAGTAGTTTTTTATGTTTGTCTGTAAACATCTGAACGCTGCAGGGTTAATGTCAATTTTTATTTCATCACCTGCTGGCCACAGACGGATTCAAGTAAACTGCAGCTCATCTAATGACCAAATATTCAGCTAAAAAAAAACGTAAAAAAACTGTAAACCCAGCTTTGCACTTAAGTCTGACGTTACATCTGGGCTGCTCCTTCTGATGGTTTTACTTTAATGCTGCGCTGAGATGGGAGTTATGGGAGGAGTTGTGAGGATTGTTTGCGGCGATCCATGCTGATGGTGCTGTAGTGGGAGAATCGGTGGTGCTGCACACTGCACGGCAGCATTCAGACATTCAGACTTCCTTCCTGTTAATGGCAGGTTATCCTTAGAATATTTTCAACTATGCCATTTTTATTTGCTTTTATTTTTTATTTTTTTAACGGCAAAGTACTTTAGTTGACTTTTAACAAATGTGTGAATAATTTTTAAAAATGAAACTGTGTTGGGGGGAGTGTAACATCTGTTGGGGAATGTTTCCGTGGGTCCTCAGCGTGTTGGTGTTGGAGTTCCAGCTGCGGTGGTTTTCTGAGTCGGAGCGGTGATTGGAGTCGCTCTTCAGTTTCATGCTAATTGTGATGAAGAGGAGGGAAAACTCATTTTCTCCACATTCATAATCACCTCTGCAGCTGTCTGAAACCAAACAAAGCCCCTCGTCTCGCCGCCGCTCTGCAGACTGATGGATTCAAGACGTTCTGGAGATTTTACTACAAACATGATTTATATTATTCTTATTATAAAGAATGATTTTTACCAAAAACACCTACAAAAGCAGCTTTGTTTGCAGCTCAGGTTTTCTTAAATGCCTCTTTACAGCTGTGAACGGCAGCTTCAGTTTAGACTAAAACTGATGAATCTGGGAGGAAAAAGTTGTGCTCCCAGCCGATGGCTGAACCCTCCAGCTTTAATGGCCCACTGAGTTTTAATCCAGTTTCACTTTTTTCAACATTTCCAAGTTCGCTGGGAAACATTTTTACATGGGAATCCGCATAAAATACTAAGATTAAAGTTTTCCGGATAATTGATCATAAAACTGTTCAACCCAAACTTCTGCTGCCGCTTAATTTTCTGAACTTACTCTCTGCTCAACATCTCCAGGATCTAAAGGCTCTGCTGAGGTTTGGTGGTGGAGCATTTTCATGTTCAGTTCCACATGTAGTGTTTGACAACTTGTTTGTGTACGAGCAGAACTTGACTGACATTCTGGTTCTGACGCAGATCGATGCCATCCACAGAAAGGAGGCCCTGAAAGCCATGACTGAAACCTTCTATGCAGCCATATTTGGATACGATGAGGTGACGCGTGCTTCAAAATCAGCCTGCCTGATTGGTTTCTCAGAGCAGAGGGGGGAAAGCTTATCATGACTGTCTGCTCTGCAGGGAGTCCTGTCTGATGACTGCGTGCTGGCTGCAGCTCTGTGGAGGAACCTGTTCAACCGTCAGTGTGAAGACCCTAAACAGCTGGAGCTCATGGTGGAATACGTTCGCAAACAGGTTTGTTTGTTGTTCTTCAGTGGTTCACACAAGCCAAAGCTTCTAAAGGGGCATTATTTTCCACTTCACTGTTCAAAAAGACTGCATCTAATTCAATTCAGCTTTTTTTGTATAGCGCCAATTCATGACAACATCATCCTCACAGACAATCAGATGAAGCCAATCTGATTGTCTTACATTCATGGTAGCCTATGCAAGGAAACCAACAGACTGCATGGAATCAAAAGGAACATAGACAGAGGACAGAAAGAGATGATAGGAGAGACAGAGTCATCATATTTGATTTGGGGAGATCTGCTGAGAGAGGCAGGTTTATTTGTATAGCACATTTTCGAGTTCAAGATAAATCAAAGTGCTTTGAGGAGAAATGATGGAAGGACTGCAATGTGTTTATACATACTGTGACACTTTAGGTTTTCAGTATACACCTTACTAGAACCAAGTGTTGGAAACGTTCTTTAGAGATTTTCCTCCATTTTGACATGAGAGCCTCACACAGTTGCTGCACATCCTAAATGTGAAATATGGGATTGAACAACATAACTGAGTAGATAAGCAAGTCATCAGCGCTGGGGTCAGTGCCCCCTCTCACTGTGGTTCCAACGGATACCTTGTGAACATCAGTCATCTCAGTCTGGAAGAACGCTGTCCTTCATAATGCCCAAATTAAAATGCAGCTTATCGTACTGACAATAGTTTCAGTAGGTTCAGATTGACAGATTATGATGGAGTGAGACTTGTTGGTTTTAACTCTAGACAATACATCAGAGTGAGACATCACTCACTGGTGACTGGTGTCTGAAATCTTTGATGCCCCCTGCAGCTCAGCTTTTAGCAGAGAAGCACAGAGATGGCGCAGAGCTCAGTGTGTTACTGAACGGACGTTTGCCTCAGACAGAGGCTTTTTATGGCTGTAAATGTCTTCTGGAGGCTGAACCCTGTGAGCAGCAACCTCAGCGGGAAGAAATCCTGCTTCTGCTCCAGCCGATCAGCTCCACTGGCCCGTAGTGGTCGCAAGACAAAGCTGATTAATTTGCTCTCTTGCCACCCAGTGGTCAGGATGTGCATTGCACTCGATTAGATTAGATTAAACTCAACTTTATAGTTATTACACATGTACAAGTACAATGCAACGAAATACAACAACAACAACAAGTGCAAGATATATATATATCTATATATATATATAGATATATATATATATAGATATTATGTACACATATATATATATTATGTACAGTATATACAAATGTCTATTTTACAGATAAGACCTAAGTGATTGCCCCAGTATACAGGCAATCTGTCACAATGATGGAAAGCTTTCAGTTTTCCTTCATGGTCTTAAATATTTGACAGTTCCTGGCATTAAGGTACCAAGCGTTTCATTTTGTGTGAATCAGTACTCTGTAGTATCAATGCAATTTAGTAGGTACCAAATAAAGTACAGAAGTAGGTTCCCATCCCTACTTTTGATTTTCACATTCTCCACCAACATCATGGGGCCACATCGGACCATCTATCGGGCCGGTTTGGCCCCCGGGCCTGTGACACCCCTACTCTGCTGCTGGTCACAGTTCGGACTGTTTGAATACTTAAGTAATGAGAGATCAGCTTCAGGAGGTCAAGGACAGAACATCGAGGTCAGCTCTGATCTTTCTGTGACCAGTGATGATGGAAACGCAGATGCAAACTGAATTCTTCCAGCTGTTAATCTGAGCGAGTTCACTTTACTGTCCTCTATGTGCAGATGCAGTTCATCGACGCTCTGGACGGGGAGGACCTGCTGCTCACAGGAGAGGTGAAGTGGCGCCCTCTGATGGAGGAGAACGCCCAAAGCATCCTGAAGGTGGTCAGACCCACGTACAACGACACGGGGCTGTGAGACCAGCGCGTCCACATCCTCTCCTTCTCTTCAAGTCATGTTTCTCTCCTTCTCTGTAACATTTCTGCTCCTCATTATATAAGATTTGAGGTCTGTCGCTGTAGCTTCTCTCCTCTGCTCCTGCTCTGTTTCTCCGTCTCCTCTCCATGAGTGTGTTTTATGAAGGTTCACTATAGACAGTCAGAGATTATGATTCAGGCCTCCATCGTCGTCTGGTCGGGTTTGAGAGCCTCTGCAGAAACTCACAGACTATTTATATTTCTATTTTTGCCACGAATGCCGCTCTGTATTTATAAAGTGAATACCTCTGTGTTTACACTCTCCTCCTGCAGTGCAGACACTTGTCACTGCTCCTCCACTGTGTTTAAATAAAGTTTCACCTGGATGGCTCGTGGACTCCTGCCGTTTCCGGCTCCCTTGCTGCTCTCAGACCTGCTCAGAACTTGGACAATATCACTGTTTTTAAAAAGCGAGTTAATAAAGTTCTCTGTAAGAATAAAAAGTTGTTTTCTTATTTTTTGGTATGTAAGTTCAATTCAATTAAACTTTATTATCACTGAACCAGCGTCCTGGTACTATGAAATTATTTTTCCAGTACAATCTGTCTGTGGGGGGGGGGGCATCTCTACCCTGCGTCCACAGGAGTCCCAATTAAACCCAGCAGAGCTCTGGGAGCTGACATCGCACAGTCCCGGCATGCAGCAATCAAATCTTCAAAGAGCTCTACCTGATATTATTTTAATCTTTATAAAAATGGTTTCTACACGGTATATTATGTGGGGGCTTTTCCCCCTCTCTTTTTTTATATCCTTGCCACTGCAAGGCTCAGTAGAATCCAACATTTCATAAAACTTAATATATTTATTTTACATGTTTTTTTTTTTTTACTAACCCACTTTCATTTAACAGGTTAGATCGGTTATTGTGCTGTGGAGTATTTTGGCTTCCCGTTGCTCACACAGCAACAAGTAAACATGATACAAAGTGACAATATCTTCACTGGAAGACTCTTCACATTGACAAAACCAGATTGTGTGCTTTTATATCCTGCCAGGCTTTTTGGGATTATCCAGAGTAGGAAAAGGAAAGATGTAGGCTATTAGTAATCTGATAGAAAGTCAGCTTTGATTGCCTAAAATGTTTTAAAAAGTAAGCTGAGAACATGAAAAGGGTCAGGAAAAATTTATGTCTAGTTTCCTTGTAGACTGGAAGCAGTCTTCTGATTTAAATTGACACAAACTACTTCAAAATACAGCCAGCGCTGCTTAAGTTGACGCAGATTTCCTGCCATCATGGCAGCGTACACCAAGAGAGAGAGTCACATGACTTCAAGAGCTGTAGTCATTGAAGGCCAGGAAAGTCCTCACGCTGCCTGAAATATGGAATATACTGGCAGTTCCTCTGTCTGCCACTAGATCCCATTACACTGTCTCCTCACCATCCTCTTCCTCCCACGATGGAGATCGGTCTGAATCAATATATGTTGATGTGGCTGGAAGCTCAGTTGGATACTATTAAAGATGCAGGGAAGGAGTTGTCACTTTCCTTTCTAATAACCAGCTTCACTGTTAGGATTAAGGAACACGTCCTTCTGACTGTAGAGACGTAGGGACAGGTGCACGTGTCTAATAGAAATATCAATCAGGATATGAGTGGAGAGGACGCTGTTAAAAAAGCATTTGTTGGGGGTTTAAATGCAGAAATAGTCACTGAATATTTACTTTGTGTATCAGCTGGTGTGAAACAGAAGTAAAAGTGTGAGTATTAAAAATCTGCCTTAAGTTTCTGAGATGTTTTCTGCTGTATCTTCAATTTCCTCCATGTTTGTTTTATGCCAGGGGGCTTGAACTTAAATAGCACTCTTCTGTTCACTAGTGTTTTAACCATCATGCTACAGTTTTCATCAAGTTAAATATTCAGACATTCAGCAAGTGATCCTTGTTTTCATTGTCAGCTATTTGAGTCCATGGTAAATTTCTAAAAATCAAATTTGTGCTCCGCAAAGATTCCTCTCAGTGAAATATTTGATGTTTGATTATTTTGTAGGAAAAAAATCAATCAAAGCTGTGAGTCGGTCATTTCTGATTAGATAAAGACTTCTGTTTACATCAGGTCATTGATGAAAACAGAGACTCTGAAATAATTGATTCACGTTTTCCCTGCTAATAAATGATTAAAGCTGCCTGTTCATCTTTCAGCCTGCAGAGGGCGCCAACGATTTACTGTGAGAGATTGATCCAGTTTCTTTGTTTCTCTCAAGTGTTCTTACACAAATGTATGATGCATGCCACACACACCATTAACACGTACACTGATATTTACACATCTTAGCAAATCTCACAAGTATTCCCTTTGCTATGGCTAAAAAAGATCAAATGGGTGTGTAGTTTCATAAAGTCAGTATACTGTATGTGTATCTGGTGAAAAATGAATGATGATGGCATTTAGCACATTTGGAAAAAGTTTCCTGCTTGCCAACAACAACAAAAAAAAACGTTTTCAGGATGAATCTGAGTAACTAACTGGAATGATGCAGCCATTGCTCCAAACCAGGGATGTTTAACTCGTTTAGTCCATGCAGGGGCCACATACAGCGCAGTCTGATCTGAAGTGGGCCAGACCAGTAAATAAACAACATAATCATCTCAAAAATAATGAACTTCACATTTCCCCCTTTGTTTTATTGTAGGGAAGCACAAATCTCTTGTTTCATGGTCTAAACTTTTAGAAACCACTATCAACAGACGAAATCTTTTTAAAAAAAGCAATGTCCATAATTTTTTCTGTCTCAGTTAGACATTTACAATTTAATTAATTTAAATATTTCTTGTGTAAAACAATAAAATTAGTTCATCTTTAAACAAATATATATGAGCATTTACTAAATATGATTCTTTTGTTTCTAAATGACATTTTTCATTTATACAATTTGCTTAAGATAAAACCTATTTTGAATTATTTTGTATAACATTTTCTGTTATATTTATTCATTTACATATTTACTTCATCTTATATATTTGCTTTATTGCACAAGTATTACAACAAACAGATCACAATGGATGTAAACCAATCACAACCATTTAATTACAGTTATCTGGACCAAAAGAAAATCCAGTATTTCACATTTTGATTCAAGTAAATTTGACCAAATTCATGCCGTGGACCAGAGTGGACCCTTTGTAGGGACGGTTTTGACCCTGGGCCGTATGTTTGACATAGTCCAGGGGTAGACCAGTCCGTTCTGTCATCATATGAGGAAGGACTCAGGTTGCGCAGGATTCAATGATGCATACTATTTATTAAAGAGTCAGGAATCTGGAAACAGGATGTTCCAACGTACGATGACGGACTGGTGAGAGGAAGATGGAGCCAGCCTTACGGCGCATTTATGCTCTGTGCAGATTAGGGATACGCAGACGCACAGACAGTTTCATTCGTATTCTGCATTAATTACGTGCATATTTGGTGCGTTTTCAGGCTCCTTGCGTATCCGTCATTCGACGCAGAAGACGGAGTAACACCCCCGGAAACCACGGTGGAAGTGTTTGAGCGTAGTCGAGCAGAAACGAACCGGAAGGAACAGGAAGAGGAAAACCAAAGAAGAAGAACAATACAGGAAGTTGCCCAAGCTTTAGAAATACGGCTCTGAAAGTGTTCAGGGCGTGATGGTGGTTAGAAGCAACTTTATAGCAGCGCGTTAGTGGAGCCAAGCAGTCTTGTATCCCGGCGTTAACTATGAACTCAGCACTGCCCCCCAGTGGAGGTCAGTCGTAGCAACCCAAAAGACGCATGGAAGTCTGAAGGATGCAACGTCAAGGAGCATAAATGGGCCTTTAATTTGCAGGGGTGGAGATGTGGATCTAGACATTTTTACATAGGGTGGCAAGAACCATAGACAGCGTGGCATTAGCATTAGCTGGAGTTTAATGGATTTAACTTTCAATCCTACTTTCTTTCAAGTGAACAAGAAGAGCCGGTGCTGCTCAGCAGGCAGTGATTGGGACATTAGTTTGATGAGCACACCCTATTACATGTAGGCATAGTGGATTATACCACCTACAGTATGAATTAATTAATAACTCATTCTAAGCTACGAGAACACTTTTATTTTGATGCGATTGTGATTAAACTAAGGTAAAATCTATATATGGGAGCTGTGCATGATTTCTGCAAAATAGTCAAATTGTAAAGGTCAAATTAGTTGCAGACTGTCCTTTTAAACCCAAGTATCCTAAGTATCCATGTTACTGAACACTAAGCTTGAGTTACATGATGCAGGTGTAGCAGAAAGCTAGCAAGGCTGCTTGATTTTAAAACATTTAGCATGAAAATGCCAACTTAGCTTTCCATGGACCCTCATGAATTCATTGCAGATATTTCTTCTTGTGATCCAGATTATTAAAAAGATGTTTTATTTGTCATGTCTGTCTCTCTGTGATCACTGTTATGAATTCCTTTCTTCCTATACGTCCCCCCCATTATAAAGTTTTGCCCATCCTCTGCTCTCCCCATGTGTAAAGGTCCAGCTCCTCCACCCATGGATAACAGTTGGGCTTTAACAGCCTGTAGTGTCATATGAAAACTCCTTGAGGCTTTTCCTGCACACACATGTTCTTTTATGTAAGCTGTAAATTTGCTGCATAGCAATTTGGGGCGTTTCACTGTGAGAAAGCTCCATGCTTTATGTTCATGTCAGCAGAGATTTTCTACAGAAACACACAGGAAGAGCAGGACTTTGCTTCCTGATGGGGCTAAACCTGATCTGCACGAGGGTTTATCAGATCAACACCTAATGGTAACACACAATGACACAGAAAGAGCTCAGAAAAAGTGTTTTCTGTGTGAATGCTGACTGTAATGTTTACCCACTCCACCTTTCATTTTAATAAGAAATGATGTTTAAGTCTGCAGAAGGTGTCAGATTTGTCCAAAATCAAACTATTTCACCAATAAATTTATTAGTGGTTACACTCATTACACAATTTATAGTCCATATTATTACTATTATTATTGTTACCATTCACAATGAATGAAGTTATTATTCAGAACTCATTTCTATTCTTCCTGGCAGTTTGAGGAATGTTTCAGTTTTGACAAAGTCACATGAACTTAATTATACAGCGAGAACATGGGTGCATGTTTTAAATTGTGATTTAAATAAAAAATAAGTAAAAGAAATTAAAATTAAGTTAAATCACAGTTATGCCTACTAACTTTGATAGAAAATCTACAAATAAAAAAAAAAACTTCCGTTACAGCTGATATAATTTTCAGCCAGGTTGAAAGCCAAAACAATGAATAGAAAAATAAAATCCATCTGCTGTTTTTCTCTGACAGAAGAAGTCAACCAGGCCTAAATGTCTTGGGTTCCCACATCAGGACCTAAACTGGGTCATGACCGGGTCTGATTACCCAGATCCCAGCTGACAGAGTCACTCCTTGACATCTGGGTCACATGGAAACGGCGAGCTCCAGCAAGTCGGAGCATTTTTATTCTGTAACCTTGTTCTGTTTCATAAAGGTGAAAATAAATGTTACATAAGAAGCTGAACTCTAGATGCAGATAAAGATTTTTAAATGTTTGAAACAGCAGCAGAATGTTTATTTTTTCTTTTGTTTTTTTTTTGGTTTCCAGCTAATTTAGTCAAAAAGTTTTCTTCCTCCTGCAAATAATAAAGGAGAGATGATTAAGAAATTGTCATTGAAAATTATATCCTGATTATTAGTGAAGTAAATACATAAATGATTAAATCGTTTTGGAAAATTACTTCTAAATCTAAACAATTACATTAAAATACCTTCATTGTCAACATTTAAGTTGCTAAATTTTAAATAATTAGATTTTTACAAGTTACTAAAAAATGAAACATAAATACGACCAGTCATCACCTGTTGATGGTTTTTCTTCATGTCAAATTGTGTTTGTTTTCAGATGAAAATGAATTTAACTGGTCAGGTCCTCAGTTGTCAGGCGGGGCCCGGGGGCTAATTCTGTCCCTTGACTCATGCTTTCTGGGTGCACGGTCCTCCCGGTGGGATGCCCGGTTCTATGCTCCGTGGTGGGTGCAGGTTGCCTGGTGCTTGGTTTTCCCTCCATGTCTCCCTCTCAGGGCCGACAGCTCATTTACACGATCACTTAACATATTTCCTCATATGTTGCACTCTCACACAGATGGTGTTTGTTGGCTGTATACTCCAATAATAATGAAAACTCTTCAGTAAGTTACTTTTAAGTGGCAGAGAGAAGCTTCCATATTTCATCCATCTCATTGACTTGAAAACTAGAAAAAAAAAAGATAAATTTTTACTCGAAAAAAATATATTACTAGTCTAAATAGGAAGATGACATGATTAAAAAGTGAAGAATCTTGTGTACAATTAGACATATATTCACGGTCAAAGGTCTTATTTATTAATATATGTTAAAAGAAAACAAAAAAAATTCTTTGACATTTGTGGAAGTGGACTATATTGACTACATGAACATCATTAGCTGTAACAAATCCACCACCTGATTCATGCAGTAGAGTTTAAATGTTTCAGACTTCACATTCAGAGATCATCTGTCAACATGTTGATTACCTGTTTCTCAGAATCCCTAACAACAGTCTTTGTTGCTGGAACGTGTTGGAACAGCCAGTGGGATGCAGTCGGTTATCAGTCATGAGACAGTTTCTGCTCCAGGTCACAAATGATCCAAACAGCAGATGCTTGAAAGGACACACATTTTTCATCTGCGAAGAATTTAACTTTCTCAGAACCTGCTGGAACAGGAATCCACCAGGATGAAAATACAGTATGTTTGTCTTTGACTCTATTTTATTTCACTGAGATCAGATGACTGCTGTGTTGGTTGAGCTTCTCAGACTGTATCACTCATATATTAAAACTGGATGAGAAACAGTTAAAATAAGACTTAAAGGGACTATAACCGATTTCACGTCCGGCTAGTTTTGGCGTGACGCTCTTTCTCTGCCAGATTAATTTTCGGAACGTCCAGACTCCGATCAGCCAGTAATAGCGTTCCAATAGTGATCTGGTATGAAGTTACGAAAGTTAAACCCCTTAGCCGAGAAAAAGTGTCACACAAAAGAAAAAAAAACTAGCCGCTATCGCTAACTAAGCTAGCCGGCCGTGAAATCGTGTATAGTCCCTTTAATAATAATCTCATAGTTTTAAACAGATGTTTAAATCTATGTTGAATATACAGTATTTTCATATCCTTTGTGTAATACTTCCACAAAATCACTCCTTAATAATTGTTAGTGAACATAATTGGAGACAGAATTTTTAAACTTTGGAGGGATTATTAAAGGGACATTCCTTAACTTTTCACCTTTGAAATTTCTCATTCGGAATGCATGCGAACTGAGTCTCTTCGCTAAAAAATATTTGAAGACAACTAAGGAAACTAAGCATGGATACGATAAGATTGCATCCTACCTGCTCACAGTGCAGGTAGAATACAAGATGGATGCTAAATTAGCCATCGATAGGGGGCATTTTCACTGTGAAATGGCAATGCCTCTTTAATGTTGCTAATCAAATCAAATCAAATCAAACTTTATTTATATAGCACATTTCATACACGAAGCATCTCAAAGTGCTTTACACCTTAAAATCAAATGTTGGAAATAACATAAAAACAAGTTTACAAACAAAAAC
>JAVQJG010167522.1:0-38264 GCA_036024015.1 Craterocephalus amniculus
CAGCCTACTTTCCTCAACACTGCCACCTAGTGTTCTGGCGCCGACATTACCAAGCGTGCCCGAGCCTGGTTCAAGCACTGGCATGTGAACACAACTCAGGAGTAATCGTTCCCGGGCACGCCATGTGAAAAGGCCCTCAGACTCTGGTCCTAAACGGCCACAATCCTGCAGTTTCACATGTCTCCCCCAGTCAGCAAAGAATCATGTGCTGAGCACTTTTTTAAGGATATTCACTTGGTGCCGGCGATGTTATCACTGATGCATTGACATTTCATATGATTTTCATTAAATTTTAATATGCCTTCTTCACTTGAAATAGATCCAACAGCTTGTTTGTTTCTGCACAAAGACCCATAATTTGAGTCAGTGTGTTGCAACAGGGAGAGCAGTGCGACCTGCAGGACGGTGGCTCCAGGCCCGCAGTTTAACATCCCTGATTTAAAAGCAGCTCTTTGGTCATCAAAACAGATTTAAACTGACTAAAATACTAAATTGTGTATTTTGTCATCACATCTACGACTTTATTAGATTGTTACACAATTGTCAAAATGCAAATAATCTCTCTGGCTTGTTTCTCTGTTATTTATTTTCATTGGGATGAACAGTGTTAAGCATATGTGGATATTTGTCACTTAGAGTTGTATTTAGCAGCATATATAACCATGTGTAGCCATGGCGATGACCAGCGGGATGATAAAAGTTGTGTGTTATTAAAAGATTACAGGATATGAAACCATATTTAGGCCTCCGGTGTGTGGCATGGTGCCACCTCTGGTTGCATTAATTAAAGTACATATCGTTCATGTTTCCTCCAGGTACACACACACACACACACACACACAGCTTTTCTTTCTCCATTTCAGGAGACACGTCTTTAAAATCACACACACACATTCATTTAGCACTTGAATTGATGACAGCCGTCCGTTGGGGCACATGTTGACCTTGTGCCTCGCTCATTTCCTACCTAATAGTACTAAATCTGGCCAAGGTTCTTGTCGACATTATCGCTCCCTATTAATAGGCAAATTATTTATAAGCTTTTGTTTCAGCCCTCCAGTCTTCTCAGCCACATCTCCTGAAGAATCCCATTACTTTGCAGCGGTGGAATTGAATGAGAAATAGTCCCGCATTAACACACGTGGAGGTGTTTCTAGACGAAAAGAGCACACTTCATTCACACAGTTACAGAGTCGCACACTGCAGGAGCTGTGAAAAAAGGAGAAATTCATAATGAGATGTTCGTGCTGCCTCGCTGTGTGTGTGTGTGTGTGTATTTGTATGCGCACATCAGTGAGTCTCAGGAGTGGTTGGCGACAGCGTTTTCTTCCTGAGCGTGAGTGAAGGCTAACTAAATGAGGGAATGAGGGAGCAGCTATATGGAACAGGCAGTTAGCATTTTTTTCTGCCCCCCTCATGTTTTTAAGGCCTTGCAGAGTGCCACATCAGCACTTTCTCCTCACCACTGGGACCAGTTGTTGTTAGTGCGAAGGTGAAGAAAATGCCTTATGAATAACTAATAGTAAAACTGCTCCGAAACAGGGCCGTATGATGATTTAGCGCCATCGGTTTTCTTGTAATAAGCTCGGATGGGGATTGCTGACAGCACTGATACGCAGCCGGTTAAACTGCATCACTTTGCTGGTTGAGGGAAACCTTAATGGTTGCCTGTATATCTTCACAGAAGTTTGCAGAGGATGGGGCTTTAAATTGAAAAGACAACTGAGCAGTGTTGCTGTATAGCGGTGAAAATAATCAGTTTAAAAATTATAGATAAAGAAAGAGATTTCGGCACTGATATGGTGATAATGTAAAGACCTAGAGTACTGTTACAGGAAGATATTGTGTTATTACTATATAAGGTTATATTTTAATATGTTGCTTATTTTAGGTCTTCCTATCCTCAGATCTCATCTCATCTGTTAGCCCTTTCTCAGCGCTCTTTTTTATCACTCTCATGCATTTCCTGTCTTGCTTTTATTCTCACTTTCTTCTCTTATTGCCCACCTCCAGATGTTCTCGGAAGGACCGCTGTGAACGAGCAGGAGAGCCTCAGAGGTTTGCCTCTGACCAGAAACAGTGTGTGGAGCTGACTGTTCAGCCAAGAAATATCTCCGTCACCATGTCTGAAGTTCAGGTTTGTATTCTCTTGTTTCAAAATATTTGTTCCTTTTGAACTATGAAGAAAATCCACATGAGCAGTTTGGAAGAAATTTAAACAAACTGAAGCAACTTTTTGTTGTGTTGGCCCACAGATGTGGGAAGGAGCAGCTGTTTACTGAAGTGACAACCACAAGATTGTTAGATGGTCAATCCCGCGTTAGAAAAACTTCCTCCCCAGTTTTTTGGTAGAAAGTTAGAAGATCAATATCATCCTTGTACACTTTTTGTTTAACATGATGCTTTTTGTTTAATTAATTTAATAAAAAAATTTGACATGCTAAGTTGGCTTGGCAGAGACTTGAAACGGGATAAAACTGATATGAGCCAGTAATAAGATCTGCTTATTGAAGGTCACCATTTAATGTATTAAAAAAGTGATGTTGGCAGAAAGGCTAAATAAGTGAAATATCCCATTAATTTTAGACATGGTCCCATTTCTACACTGCCAGCTAAGATATCATGAAGTTGCTGGTTAGGATTGAGAAAAAGTCTGGCAATCAGCCATTAAAACATGAGTTGCTGTTTGTAGGCCAAACGTATGATGTATTAATTAGTGGGCTTTAGAGGTGCTAGTAGGAGGATTTAGGTACTTGGTTATTGGAGAGAGACGGGGTGGCATTTCCCAAAATGTCAAGCTGTATGCTGGTGAAGACTGGTTTCATGAAGCAGGACATGTCTCAGATGATTTAAACTGGTTTATGTAACAGTGGAGTAGAATTTATCAGAATATTTGTGTTTACCAGGTGTTTTCCACTCCATTGATTCTATGTGAAGATAGTTTCTGTGAAGTGTTTATTTTTTCAGTGTTTGAAACTGACATAATAGAAAAGTGTTAAAAGACTGCAAACGCATCACAAATCCAGCAACAGTAACCCAGCAGCTCGGTCTGGTGTACATGTTTCTCCTGTAGCATTCTTTCCAGCTACTGCAGCAAAGTGATGAAATTTCATAAATATTCACTACATTTTTAAACATGATGCAGCTTTTTAGCATCTTGCTGTAGATTTAATTAACTTTTCCCTGTACATTAAATAAGCTGGAAATATGGCTGTTTGTATAAAAGCTCCCATTCTGTCATACTCATAGTTTTAACACACACACACACGCACACACACACACACACACAAACCAGACACACTTGCACACACACAAGCACTTGCGTTTTTATTTTTTATTTTCTTATTCGTGTTTCTGTCACACATTCCCACACTCATGCCTCACGCCACTTCTCTCCCAGCTCCCATTAACCCTCATGTCATATCTTATAACAATCCATGTTCACCATGTCCTTCCATTGATCTTGCACTGATTGTCTCTCTCCCTTTCTCTGTAGCTGGTGCTTCAGGCTCGTAATGTGCCCGATCTGTCAGCGGGGGTCAACTGCTCCTTTGAGGACTATGTGGAGACCGAGGGACGGATCCAGGGTGGACACATCTTCTGCCTGTCTCCTTCTGCCAGGGACATCGCCCCGATCACTCGGAACAAAGGTCAGCCAGGCAGAAGTGCGATGAAGTCATGGTTAAGTGGGCGGGTGTGGCAGAGGGAGGGATTATGGTGACATAAAGAATGTGGAGATTCACTAATTTTTATGTTGGGTTTGGCCTCTTTGTATGTCTGATTCTGTTCTGTCTCCTTGTCCCCATTTGCCCCACTGCTGCCATCGTGTGCTGTATATAAATCACAGTCCTATGTGTCTCCTCCTTTGGGATTTTATTGTACATTTTCTGCTGGAGAAGTCAAGAGCTGTGTGTTCACACGGACAGAATTTCAATGCTACAGCTGACTTGTTTCGTGTGTCTATATTCAGAATTCCTTGTCACCACCAATAATGGCCGACCATTCCCTCGCACAGGCCCACACAGCAGTCCAGATTTACAAGCTGAAAATAGAAGCGTTTTTGAATTCCCATTATCATGCATTATGCACCCTTGTCAGATTCGTTTTATTTGTTTTTGTCTGTCTAAATGACTGCTTGTGCTCTTAACTCCTTTTCAAAGCAGTAACTTCAATGCGGTTTACCGTCACATTTAAAAATATCCCCATTTTTATATATTTATTATTTCTTTCATAAAGATTACGCACCGGTTTCATGTCCAATTCTGTCAGTATGTAAAGAAAAGGACCTGCGAGGTTTCCAGATTCAAAGCACTGCAGATGTGTCAGATCGTCTCCTCCAAGTTTTCCTAAAGAGACAACTCAGAAATTATTATGCCCCATTATGAGTTCTCATCAGCTCTGGCATACAAACACTGATTGGTGCTGCTATTTTTAATGCCACCCTACCGTGGGTGTGACATGAGAAATGTGTTGCTTAGTTACAGTGTGTCTCAGTGTGTGTGTGTGTGTGTGTGTGTGTGTGTGTGTGTGTGTGTGTGTGTGTGTGTGTATAATCTGCTGAGGTCAGACATAAGGAAAGTGTACATTTTCACATAGTGTTAGTGCTACACAAGGATGGAGTCACTCTTATTAAATTCTTATTTCATAAAAATCGTATTATTAAAAGGTTAAAGATGAAGGGAGCACTCTTACCTGTGTGTTTATGTGTTTGTTACTGTGTGTCATGCAGGTGACAAGCGTGTGGTGAAGCTCTACCTCAAGTCCAAGGAGACGGGCAAGAAGTTTGTGAGCGTAAACTTTGTCTTCTACAACTGCAGCGTCCACCAGTCGTAAGTTCCAATAAGGAGATTTTTTTTTTTATTCAGTGGTCATTCCCTCCTTTATTCTTTTTTACAATCATGTCTTAGTTTTTTTTTTCCTTTTGAGAGATGTCCTTTTTGTCCTGTCTCCCTATGGGCTGTCTCATGTTACTTTCAATAGGAGACACACACACTCGTGCACATATCTATCCCATCCCTCCTGACCTCCACAGGAGGTTAATGTTTCAGTTGGAGTGAAATCAAATGTGCCTTACATGAGAAACAATTAGGTTATGAGGAGGTAAATCAACTCACCTGTTTTTTCACCCTGAGCTCTCTGTCCAATCATAACGGACTCTTAATCCACCTTCTGCTGAAAATCTGTACCACCCACAGAGCCACACCTCGGGGTCAGTCGTACCACGCGCCCAGTGCACCCTGCCAGGATAAAAGAATCCTCTAACTCCTCGACCCCGCCCCGCAACATCCTCCCTCCTGTCAATCCAGGGCTCATCCAGGGGAAGCTGGAGCGTCTGCTGGGGTATTAGCCTTGGGGCAGCAGATGGCTCGGAGGCCCCCTGGGGTACCGTAGGGCTCCATCCTGGCTTCCCTCTGGATGTTGGATGAGCCTCCTTCGAGGATTGTCCACAAACACTCATGGACACACACATGCATGCAAAGCCACACCTTTCCCCACTGAGTCACTTATGGCTCATTGAAGCCTTGAATGTCTTGGACACCTAATCCGTTACTGCAACCTTTAACCCAGACCCCCCCCCATTTCCCTGCTCTTGTACACAATTCCCTTGCCATAATAAAGATGATTAGCTCAGCTGGTAAAGGGTGTGGTGGTTTACAATGTCAAATTGTGGTTAATTCATCTCCCACAAGGACCTTTTAGATGTATGCTCAACCTCTCAATGCTTTTTACCAGCTAAGGTACGTCTTGCATGAGATGTAAATCCTGCAAGTACAAAAGGCTTCATGTTAAAATGGAAAATGCATAATTAAATAGAGGTAAAATAAATTTGCCTAATGAGTGCAATAAGTCATGATGTCCCATCAAAAATGAAGAATGAGAAATGTACGACAAGTGACGCAGGCAGGAGAGTCGCCCATTTGAAAATATTACCCCAATGAACTGTGATTAAATCCACTCCCTGTGCTGATCTAATACATCCTCTGAGTGATGTAATGGACATGTTTAATGAAGTTACAGACGGGGCACGCTGCATCTTCTCCAGTGACTCTGATGGCGAGCAGAGATGCTGGGATAAGAACCCCATTTGGAGCTGGCACATCGTCCTCCATCCATGCTGTGCCCCCCAGGCCTCGGTGTGTGGCGTCTGATGAGATCAGACCCGTAATGTCGTTGGCATAATGGCTGCACAGTCGCATGCAAGGCTCCCTTTCCAGAATGCTTGGTCATTCCTGACAGTGTTACTTTGTCCTTTAATGGGTTTAACTTCAAAATAGTGCGAGCTCTTACACTGTGAGGAGGAAAGGTGTTCAGGAAAGACCCCGTTACACATTTTGTAACACAAACTGTTTTTATCAGCTGTCGGTGAATTCTTCTGTTTTATTCCTCACATGGAATAAGATTAATTCTGAAATATTCTAGAGGTCATACTTTCAGTGCTACCTTAAAAAATGTAAAAACAGAGCTTGACTTGTTCCCTTAGTTTTCTTTAGAGCTTGCACTCACACACTCAACCTCTGATCCTCCAAAACACATGCCCCTTCTGCTTATTTACTCAGCTGATTATGTCGTGGCCCTTGCCTTTAAAAAATGCCATAAATTTGCATATTTGTATTAATCTAATTATAATTCCCAATGATTCAGTTTAAGGGTTGCTGATATTGAAATAGAACTTCACCCACGGCCATGATTGCTCCTTAATTAAATATTTCCATACGCTTTTTTCCCCATTTCACAACCCCGCATTTAATAAAGACGGATAGTCTGGAAATTATTTAACTGTGTGGATAAGGTCACACGAAGCACCTCTCCTTGCTACGGTAAATTTGGCTTGGATTGTGATACAGGTCATTTGATGTGTGATTTAGGGTGTACTTGCAATAAATGTATTGAGTATCACAGAAGAAAAGAGCAGCTTTTAGACAGAGGTATCTGCAAAGAGGACAGTTTAACTTATCGGAAGATTTACACATGAGTGCTGCATGCATATTGACATATTTACCTCTAAACTCAAACATAATTAATCGAATAATGTCTATGAATAATAGTCCCTGGGCTTTTTTATCAACCCTCTCTCTTATTTGAAAAGGACCATATAATGATGTGTTGGACCTTTCCAAAGTAAAACTAAATTATTCACCTCCTTTTCTTTTAAATGAATAGTCGCCAGTAAATAACTCATTTTCTTCATAACTCATTCTCTTGGAAAGTCGTATTTAGTTCTCTGAACTGACGGAACAAAGGAGAGGTGGAACATGGTCTAGTGTGTTGGGCCAACAAGGAACACTGCTGTTCTAGAGGTAACTTATCCCCATTAGCATCTGAATACGGAGAGATTTAAATTTGCATTATGAGCGTGGCCATACAGGGAGCGTGTCTCCAGCTGCTCAAAGCCACTGAGAGGCTGCAGGCTCTGAAGAAGGACAGGAAAGAGCAATAAAACCATACTGGGGGGTCTGAAAAATAGACTGCCCTTGATCAAGAGAATTGAATGTGCTCAAATGGCTTCCAGGCTATAATAAAGACTTTGAGATCTGCTGGCAGCTTGTGACAGCGGGCCTGGCTACTCCGAGGGCCGAGCCGTGAGCAGTAGGGGGTTGTTAGACAGGGCCTACCGTTGGCCTTTGGTGGCATACATAATGGCGCCTTCTTTTATTTCAAAGGCCACAGGCATAAAAGTGAAAGAAAGTAAGCAGCGGTTACCTGCTGGTATTTTCCTCATTATTTCCATGTCGCTGGTACACTAACAAGCCTGATTTGACATGAATAAAAGATGCAAGTCAGACAAAAATAGTTAATATCAGAGCTTGATGGCAGATGTGACGACTATTGTGATTTGCTCACCATACTTCGTGCTTTTCGCTGTTTGGGTTGGGCAGCCTGCTGTGTTAAGTTGATGCTGTAGTGTATTTTGATGAAGTCCGACCCACCGGTGGTCCCTGAAAAAAGAGCAAAACCCTTTCAAAATTAAAAAGTGATTGTAACTGTGCCGGTAAACCTAAACAAGCTACACAGAAAGCCTGGCTAACTTAGCTAGTGCTCATTTGTTGTGCATCAGTGATGCTGTTTTGATCAGAATCTACAGTACTATTTGTGTTTCATGTCGGTTCCTTTGTGGCCTGAATGTTGAACTAAAATCCCAGTTCTGCCTTTTAGCCTAAGCGCTATATGCTCTCTTAGCGTAGCCTAATCGCTTTCCCTCCATTTATTGGCAACATTGACAAATCTGTTCTTTGCTCTTGTGTGGTATTAAGGGGCCTGTTATTTCCTTAGCTGCATATCTTTCATTCTAAATGGACAGCTTCTGTCAGCACAATGCTAAATTGGTCAATTAAAGCGGTAGTGGGATTGAATTAAGCTCCAGCCTCTAATCTCACTCAAAAGGAGAGGTCTGGGCTGGAAATGATCGCTTAAAGTGTGCACCTAACAAACGAGCGGCCCTAATTGATCCAAATGAATCCACGTCAGGGTTTGATGGATTCATATGCGGGCTCCATCTCAGAGCTAAAGACTCAAAGCCCTCGGTTTGTATGAAGGGAAGGGAGGCTGGCATTTTACACAGGGTTAAAACACACTTGAGAGCTTGTCAGCGGTGTGCTCCTTTCAGCTCTGACAGATGTGTGGAAATTTACACCTGGCAGATACAGCTGAATACAAATCACCCTGCTTTCTTACCTTGACTTTATTAAACCTCATATTTTATTGTACTTTCAATAAACCATATGCTCGTACAAAGCCCCAACAGCAAAATGAGCCACAGAGAGGAAATTCTGAGAGTGAACTGTGTGAACTGTGATTTAGTAAGCTTTGTAATAAGATAAGGCTGTTTTTTTATTTATTTACATGTAATGATTGTATGAGATGATGCTGCTCTCCGGAATGGGAAACCTTAGCTTTGCATCTCTCAATGACTTAAAGAACACCTATAACCCGAAGCTTTGTTGATAAACAGCACACACAACCTGTTTTTTTCATAAGTGCACAAATATCAGTTCCCAAACACCTCAACGTCCAACCTGATGTTCCCTCCATCTCCCCTGAGACGTGCGCCAGCCTCTTTCTCCCCCCGTCTCTCTCACGATACCTGGTGTCTGCACCTATGTCAGGGAAATCCACCTGCTTTTGATCTCTCCCTCCCTCCTTGCCTCTCGTCTGTTTGGCGTCGTTCTCTTTCAGCCTGTCTGTCGGCGCCTCGCCTCGGCTAAAGCAGGCGAATTTAAAATGGTGGAGCGCTCTCAGCCTCATGGATGAAAGAGAGCTTTAGACAAAGAACAGGGAGAAAGCAAATGAAAGGGATGGAAGGAGTGAGGAGTCGGGATGGAGAGACACAAAGAGAGGTTTATAATCGAGGGGATTGAGAGAATGAGACAACAGAGGTGAAGAAGGGGGGAAATTTATGCAGAGTAGGCCAAATGAGGTCATTGAACATAAAGAGGCTGCAAGCAGAGCGGAGTTATAGGGAAGTTATGAGGTGTGAGGTTGGGGGAGAGGTTAAGATGGTCTTTAGGGTTGAAGATGGGGGATAAAGGTGAGAAGGAGGAGGAAAATTCCAGACAGGAGCAGGAAAATTTGAATTTGGTTGAACCTTTAAACGGCATCATCAATTTTAACACGTTATATGCTGTGTTGTATAGGTTAGTGGAAAATCTGCTTTATTTCACCGTAATTTTGATCCGTCACATTTTCCCACTGCTTTACTCGACAAGATGCTCAAACACGTAGCTTTACAAAGGAACAAAGCTGCAAATCCCGGTGACGAGCGTGTGTACGGGCTGACATGACCGAGGGATGAGGTGTCAACCAGCAAATGGCTTTGCTAACTCCCCGAATGCTTTCCTTTCATCTCTGTCTGTTGCAGCTGCCTCTCCTGTGTGAATGGCTCCTTCCCATGCCACTGGTGCAAGTACCGCCACATGTGCACGCAGAATGCCAACGACTGCTCTTTCCAGGAGGGACGTGTCAACAATTCTGAGGTACGGTGAGCTCTGAAGACTGCCACATACGCTGTTGCTGTCTCTTTAGCAGCACTCCTCTTTCTCCTTAGTATTTTCCTGCGAATGAATGTGGAATAACTAAAAGAAGCTGATTGTTTTGCAGGGAGTAATCTGTTATCAGCGAGCATGATAAATCTAACATAGTCATCGAGTTGCAGTTTCTCCACATGTAAACTCACATTAAGCCAAAATAACGGTGTTGGTGTGTGCAGTACTTTTACCCCCACACACACCCTCTGTGGCTGTTGCCTCTGGCTTTCCTCACATCCCCTTGCTGTGTGTCTGCTGTCTCTATGTGTAATATTGGTTTTTGGCTCGGCGACAACAGCTTGTGTACCATGTAGCAATAATTCTGTCGTGGCCCATAAGGCCATAAACAGGCTGGGATGAATGACTGTCTATGGAAATACTGCCTTGTTCTTACATAGCCAAATGCTGCATTAGCATAAAAGCTAATATTAATCGTGGCGAGTGGCAGCTACAGGAGGCATCATGCAAGGCATAACAAGTGTTTGTCAAATGCTGTAGTATATACAAAGCTGCACACCAACCTGGCTGATGTTTTCATTGTGTCTCTCTTTCTTCCTTCATACACTCAAAAGATGCTTTGAACACCCAAGTGATCTGACACAACCCTCAAACACAAACACACACATTCAAATAATAATTTAGCTGTATCGCTTCATGTTTGTGTCCCGACTCGCCCTGCTATCTACATGTAGATTAAATCCCCTCACTTGTTGGCCAGTCTAAATTACTGGCCTTTATTAATTGGTCAACTTTTATCCAATTACTTTCCTCTTTATCTCCTCTCTCAACCGGAGCTGTGCTACATCTCAAACACGACTTTGCTGAACTGCAGCCTTTGCGGCCATCCACAAGAAGACGTGAGGCCTGCCTTCACGGCTCAGGGAGCTAAAGTTAGCGGATTAGCGCACCCATCTGCATGGCATGGGGAGAGTGCTGGCTAGCACAGTCTGAGCTGAGGGAGGACAGAGGGGCCAGGGATGGATAAAGAGCAAGGGCCTGCAGGGATGAAAGCAGTAGAACTGGGTGGAAGCAGAAAATATAAAACAAAGCTAAGAATGTTGATGTAATATGAGTTTATGAGACAAAATAGGATGAATGAGAACAAAGATGGCAGGTCTAAGGGAAGGAGACAAAGGGAGAGAGAGGTGGGGAGATTGAGGAATTGTTAGAGTGAAGGAGGCAGCAGGAAGGAAGCAGGGATAGACAGACCGGCTGACAGCAGCATGTGGACACAGAGACCTCTCCTGTCACTTTGTCTGTCCAAGAAACCAGCGACCACATGCTCCAGTAGAAAATCCATCATCTCTCATAATTTATACACCCCAGAAACACACAACTACTACCCTTTGTGTGCTCCATGCACAAAAAAAGTGGAAACATTCTACAGCGATGTGCTCCAGAACACACACATGTATGCAGCGAGTCATTCATCATCCTTCTCTTAGCTGCCATATCCATTAGTTTCGCTCTCAATGCCCCAACAAGGACTACTTTTCCTGTAGGCTAGGCTTATCCTTTCTCCCTCCCCGGGCAGGGCCCATCTCTCTCCACCTCATCCTTCAACACTTTGATGCTCAGTCACCCCATCTTTTTCTCATTCTTCTTCTTCACCTTCCATGTTCTTTTGGTAAAATATATATAACTAAAGGAAGGACAAAGGAAACAAATGCACCTCTTTTCCTGGCTGTGTTGTTGGGTTTCCTCTGTAGCAGCTGGTAAAATGGGAGTAGTTTGCCTTGCATGTGTTCTCATATATTTTAATCCCTTATTTAAACCCCAGGCTTTTTAACTTCTTTTTCTACGCTCTAGTTTTATCTTGAAGACAAATAAAAGCGTTTAACATCCATAGGAAACCAGCCCTCCTGATGGTGACATTTCCCTCAGACCCTCTGTCCTGCAGATGCAGATGGGAATGAATCAGACTTGTTCTCAGACAGCGTTCACACACTGTTGAGAAGGTCGCGTTCCTCCAGCCCGACTCTGGAGGCTGAGTTGTCTTGTTCTGACCAAACTGTAGAGCTGAGAGAGAAGCTGGGACCAGTCGGTCAAAAGATCACAGCCAACGGATGAAATATGTTTGCTGTGGGATGTTTCATACCACCATGATCTGTCTTCAGCTTCACTCTCATTCTTTCATTAGTATCATAGCTCAGTAAGAAAACATATCTATCATTTTTTTCTCCAACTCTAGCTTGTCTTCTTTCGCCCCCTTCATCCCTTTATCAGACAAATGCTGAATCATTTATCAGTCATCTCATGCAGCGGCAATTTGCCCCAAATTTACACCGTACAGGGTGATTTTTGGGCAAAAAGTGGGAAGTTAAAGGAATGAAAACTTTGTGTAAAGTCAATAAGATTTTTAAAATATTTATTTTTCTGCGAGCAGACAGAAAAAAGAGAGGACATGCAGGCGAAGAAATGGATTGACAGAGTGAGCAGGAAGAAAATAAGTATAATGAGAGACATTTCCAAATCAAGTATGCATGAATCACCAATGTCTCCAATGGCACAGCAAACAAATTCTCAAATTAAGGAGCAACTGGGTGGAAAATTGCAGGAGATGAGTAGGAGTTACTTTATTATAAAGTCTAAACAAAACAAACCAGAAGAAAAAAGGGTGGAGAGACAATAAAAAGAAATGACAGAGGGATTTCTCTTTGCTGATTTATCGCCTCTGTCACGTCGGGGACTTTTCCTTCCTTCTTTATCTCTTTTCTCATTCCTAAAGAGCTTCACTACCATCTCTTTCTCCAGGTCTCCATATTCTCCCTCCTCTTCCTCCTCTCTGCCGTACGTCCCCGGGGAGAAAACGTTTTCTCTGACTTGATTTCTGTGCCAAAGCCTTGATGAGCGCCAGGCGAGGTTCAGGGTGGCTGCGCTCAGCTATGTGAAGGCATGCTCACGTGTTTGTTTCGCTGCAAAGCAAGGCTCAGTCTCACTCCAGCAACGAAGGCTCAGGATGACTTGATTGAGATTTCTGTTGTGCAGCTGTTTTTTTTCCCTGCCTCCTACCTTTCCCTGTCTGTCTCTCTGATTGTTGTTAGATTTGTTACATTTCATTCAACTGAGAGTTTCTTTTTCATTTTTCAAGCCTTATTTTTGAACGGTGGTGGTATTGTTTGTTTTGGGTTCAGGGCCAGACTGTGGGAAAGTCTGATGGGCCTTTTACATTCCTCGACCTTTTCCAAATGCGGTAAAGCTCTAGTCTTTGTCAGGTTGTTGCCAGGCCAAATATTTTACCATGTAGCAGGAATGATTTTAAACTTCATGACAGTCGTCACTCCTCTTCGGCCCTTTGGGATTTTATTAACACAATTCACCGTCAGTGTCCTCTCCTATATTTAATTTCAACATATCCTCCACATCAAAGTCACACTAGCTTTGCTCTGATGGTGGGACATGTGCAGAATATGATGATTTTCATTTCAACTCGCATGCACACCAGCACTGTGACACAAGCATAAACCTTTCAGTTTATCTAGTTTATTTGAACAGGACAGTCCACATATATCAACGTTTCACACATTTTAAAAGTGCCAAAGTACTTGGTTCCAGCTGCTTGTATTTGCTTTCTTGTTCCTTCGGTCACCACCCACAGCTTGTGACCATAGGTGAGGGTAGGACTGTAGCCTGACCGGTAAATAGAGAGCTTTTTCTTTCGGCTCAGCTCCTTCTTCTCCACAACACACCAATGCAGAGTCTGCATCACTGCCATCGCTGTTCCTCCTATCCATCTATCTCCCCATCTTCCCCTCTCTCATGAACAAAACCCCAAGATAACTGCTGTACTTGGGTAGAATCTTTTTCCCGACCCAGAGAGAACACTCGGCCTTTAACCGGTTGAGGACCGTAGTCGTGGATTTGGAAGGGCCGACTCTCATCCCAACTCGGCTGCGAATCGCTCCAGCGAGAGCCGGAGATCCCAGCCAGCACAATTTCAATTTTAGTTCAGTTTTATTTGTGTTCCACCAGTTTACGACAATGTCAGCTCTGGGCACTTCTTAGCCAATCAGTTTAAGCCAATCTGTCATCAGTCTGCATTCATGTAAGCCAGTTAATAACAAATAGCCTCGCTTACAAAACCAACAGACTGCATCAGATCTTGTCTTTGACCCAATCCCCATCGTGAGCATGCTGGAGGCGATGGTGGAAAGGAAAAACTCTCTTCTAACAGGAAGGAAAAACCTCCAGCAGAGCCCGGCTCAGGGAGGGCGGCCATGTGCTTCGGCAGGTTGGAGTAGAACCGTGTGAACCCAAACCAAAGACCACCAAACCGAACACCTAAACACCGCAGCTGCACCTTAAAGTTCTGTCCCTTAAAATCATGAGGAGAATAACTTAACCAGATTACAAAGAACTCTTTGTATTTCTGGACATTACCGAACGCATCTTTGCTCCATGTGTTGGCAGGAATTACAAACAAGCAGACAGGACTCTGAGGTACGTGTAATGCCCACCCTACATCCCCGGTGAAGCCCACCTTACTGGAATTTCTGGCTCCAGTGATGCATTTTTCACTATTTTATAAATTCAACACTTTCTGCTCCTCCTGTTTATTCTGCCCCCCACCACCTTTTAAAGAGTGTGTAAGGATTCTCACTCCTGCTCTCATTTGCCTTCTTTAATAGTTTTCACACTTTGGGACATTTTTTTTATTTGCCTTCTTAGTGAAGGTCAATTTACAAAGCAGTAAGATTCACACATGTGCTCATGCAGGAAATCTGGAGACGGAGCCGTCAGTCCGGTGAGGATCTTCTCCCTCACAGGTGCCTGTTGGAAAGCCAGTTATATTTGGAAACCCCCTCGTCCAATGCTTTTTAAAAACCCAAACTGGGTCAGCTATGTCTACCAGTTTGTGAAAGTTTCCAAAAGCAACAATCCAACATTTTCTCCCAGTGGAGGCACCGACCTGCAGATGTTTAGAGTAGGAGTTAAAATTCTCCATTAAACTCTCTTTTTCTGTTATTACACAACTATTCCTGGCACTTTTTGTGTGTACAGCTGAATGTTGTGCTGTGAAAAATCTTACCGGGGAGACTTGAACACTTTTACACAACAACTTACTGCTGGGACCTGTTTTTTAAAATTTCATGGATGAAACCGTCATTTGCCTGATATGTAAAAGTAGTACTTTCTGTTTTACTCCTGAGCTGGACGATTTTACCTAACTGCCAAAAAAGAGGTCGTTGTTTGGGATGATAATGAGACGACATGACAGTCATATCATCTTTTTAAGCCTACTCCATGGAAGAAAGAGTCGGTGTGTGTTTCTTTGACTGAGCTGTGAAGTACACACTGACTAGAAGCAGCCAATGGTGATAAGATCAGGGCATCAAAGCGTCTGTCCTCGTACCGGCAGACACATGGTCACACTGTCCCGTGACACTGCTTCTATAAAGGAGGCTCCATTCTGGACAAAGTGTCACAATACATCTGCACATTTTCTTCCTCTCACACACTCTTAACCCAACGGACATACTCATTGGCCACGGTTACATGGTGTTTTTTAATTCAGAATTAATAATTCAGAATTAATTAATTCGGAATTAAAAGCTTCTCCCTTGGGTTTACATGGAAATATTAATTCCGAACCAGGGTTTATATGGACAACACGTCTTCTTAATTCCGCTTTAAAGCCAGGGGTTGGGAAGGGCTCTGATTGGTTGGATGGCGGGGGTGACGTAACGTACGTACGTACGTACGTCTACCGGAAGTTAAAAACTGCCTCATTTCTTTCCAACGACAACCGAAGAAAACGTCGTAATAAGAGCCATTTTTGCTTGATTTAGGTTCTGGTTGTGAAGCAGCAGCTATCCCCTAGCATGCCACGTCACTTTCACCTGAACAGACTCGCTTTGAGCCCGTTTGCTTCGGACGGGATGCCCTGTGTATGGTCGCTATGGCGACAGGACGAGGGGGCGAGCATGCGCAGAACGACAGGAATTAACTACGACCGGAATAAGGGTTTACAAGATAGAAAATGAGAGAGGAATTAACTAATTCGGAATTAAGAGACGAATAAACCAGCCACTTTATTCGGAATTAAGTTTAATTCCGAATTAAATTTGCAGTAGGAATTAAGTGTTTACATGGTCTGTTTAAGCGGGGTTAACATTAATTCCGATTTAAAGAGGAATTAAAAGTCCCATGTAAACGTGGCCATTGTGTAAAACTTACCTGCACATTCTGAGACAGTCACAGAAACACACGGTCAGTGTTACTTTCTCCTAGTCCCTCGTCACACAAACACACACACACACACTTATTTGTGATGGAGGTGTGAAGGCCCCGGACCGTGACATTCTGGCATGCAGTGTTTACCCTGGCTGGTGCTCAGACACTGAGCAGAGCACACACACACACACATGGACAGAAAAAAGGACGTCCCACAGACTGCAGGCCAAGGCAGCTTGAGGGCCTTTCTTTGTGCATGGATATACGTTTGTGTTTGACTATACTGCTGCAGTGTGTTTGTGTGACTGTCGCTGCTTCTTATCAGGACAAAGCACAAGCAGCAGCGCGGGGCTGCAGGGGGCAAACGGGTGAGTGGGAGGGGGGAGTGGGCGGGTGGCTGAATAAAATCCACTGTATCCTTTTTTTCCTTTCCTCCTGGTGTGTGTATCTGCCGGTAATATCTGTCTCCAGCTCCTCACTGTCATCTTCCCCCCGTTTGGTGCTTCTTTTCCTACCTGCTGTAACGGTGCAGACTTCTGTCCTTCTTCCTCTCCATCCCTTCCTTCTTCTTAATGCCGCCATGCACGCCATTATCTCTTTTTCTTTCTAAGTCCATTTCAGTGCACTGCCTAGCTCACTGCAGAACTTATATTAACACACTCCCACACACGTGACTCTACTCGGTGTACACAGGGGATGTGCACAAGCCACATTTAATATAAGCACTGTTGTAGACGGCACAAATAAATGAGAAAATGAGTGTAGGTGGGATGTAATGTCCCACATCTAGTTAGTCAAAACAATTCATTCCGTCTAGAGGTCTATATATTACAGCGGATACAAAGTAGAGACAGACAGAGGTAGTGTAATTGAGAGCAGATGTAAATGGGAAGACAAGAGAAGTTAGAGAAAGACTAGAAAGAAGCAAAGACAAGGGCAGGGAGACGAGTAGCAAAAGTCTGGCAGTAACAAGCTGCTGATTACATCCAGAGTGATGCCATTTATTTTCCAAATGCTCCACAGTTGGAGGGAAGGGGGAGAGCGAGAGAGAGAGAGAGAGAAAAAACATGGAGAGGAAGCGGAGGCGACGGGGTGAAGTAACTACATACCTTCTGTGCCAGATGGATCTAAGTCAGACTGTGACCAAGGAGTTTAACCCTTGGTTTGGCTCCTTAGAAGTGCACCTTTTTAATTTTTTCATCATTTAAGTCACATCGAAACCTCCAAAATTCTCCTATTTCTGTCTACAGAAGCTTCTCATGTGGTTGTCCAGAGAAGGCATCATCACATTTCCACCAAAAAGGGATCAGTGTGGGAATGTATCAGGTGTTCTGGCAAATTCTATCAGCTGTTCCCCTAATATGTTAATTGACAGTAGTGTGGTGAGCAGAAGGGGTGTCTGTGGTTTTTTGAGCCCCACTAATGTCATCCAGCCCTCAGCTAACATAGAGACTCGTGTAACTCTGAGGTTCCCACACAATCCGAGCGTTCCTATCAGGGCAGAAAATGGCCGATGATTCTAATCTTGTGCATGGATGCTGTGCTGTTGTTGTGTGCACTCACATCTGATTTAAATTAGCAGAAACGAAGCCTTTGCATACATACATGAATGTTTCCCCTCTTCCTCTTTGTGGCTATTTTTAGATTTTCCGTCCCAAAGCCTGTCTTTTTCCTCCTCTGTTCCAGCTTTTTTTTCCCCAACAACTCTGCCTAAAACTGTAAAATCTCTTACAAGGTCGTCAGGATGGGTCGTCTTGGCTGTGAGAGTCAAACCATAAGAAGTATGCTTAGTAGACGCCACACAAGGACAGCAAGGGGATAGTTAAGGAAAGGAGGTGGAGTCAAGAAAGTTCCTGATTCGTTTTTTTTTAAACTCTTGCCAGTGGAGTTGAGTGCGGTCAGGTAATTGTAGCGTTGCTGCTGGGTGATTCTCCTATCCGTGTAATCCTCTCCCACCTGACAAGCCCCAGCCATGCAGCACGTTTCTCCCTACTGAAACGCCGGAGAGGCCTAATGGAGAGCTAATGTGAAGCAAAGATGGACAACCAGGCCATGTCTGCAGGCCATGTGCGTGTGTGCGTTCCTTCCTGCGTGTGTGTGAGTTTGTGTCTGCGTGTCAGTCACAGGTCCCAGCGGTTTAATTATTCAAGCTGTATTAAATCTTCATTTCCGCAGCCCTCACAGCCAGCCGGCCTAATGGTGAACGCAGATGAATATAGCATTTTCACCACCAAGCCCTCCCGCGTGTGAGAAGGGGGGAGAAATAACTGCCGAGTCACTGAGAGAAAGAGACGCAGTTAGAGAATAATGCAGCAAAGTATGCCGAAGGAAAAACAAACGGGGAAGCGCAGACAGATCAGAGGAGCAGAGGCTGTGATTGAGAAACAGCCGCTGCCTGCTGGGACCGAGAGGCAGAGCGAAGGAGAGGCATGCTGCGACAGCCAATCTCACAAGACCAGCTAAATGTGTCTGTCATGTTGGGCTTTTCTTCATGCTGGTTTTGTAAAGTAGCCGTCACGGATTTTTCCTCCAGTCTCCATTTTACTGACACCATACCATCGCGCTCCCATGAAAACCTAAGATGGCCAGTGATCCACTCCAGATAAGCGGTTTTTTGGTCTGATCTACCAGGCAGGCAGGTTGGCACGTTGTTCAGAGAAAGCAGTGAACCTTTCAGGATTCTACGTATTAACAAGGTCCATAAAAGCCTGCATGTTGCATTCACACGGAAAGTCCAAAAACCGCAAATTAAGATCATGTCGACCCGCCCTCCCCGCTAATTTTTTGCGATGACAAAAGTGTCAGTTTCATTGGGTCCGTGCTGAAATGCGGCGCTGCATGCAGAGAAGAGCCACAGGCGGCAGCAGAGAGGAGAGCGTATCTACCTCAGAAATCAGAGCTTGTCTTTGAAAAGCTGAAAAGCACAAGGTTTGATTGCCGCTGACATATCTGGGTTAGAATGATAACAGGTTGCCAGGCGCCCCCACCCCTCCCCCCCCTCCCCCCTCCCCCTCCACGCTATGAAAATCCATAAGCAAAAGAAAAGAAGATATTCACACGTGCATGTTTTTTTTTTTTTTAATTGTTCTGAGGCACAGCGTGCCGCGTGTGTCAGGGGGATAAACTGTGTAGGTTTGGCAGCCTGGTTGTAAGTCTATGATAAAGGATTAGGAGATGAAATCAAAATGTATGTTTGCCCGGTTGCTACATCAAAGCCGAGTGTGAGGGTGTATCTTTGGTAGATTCAGTCAAGCTCCGTCTCCTTCACACTAATAATCTCTCCTGAATAACCCGTATGTCTTCATTCCCCGGACCTTTAATTCACATTCGTTTCCATGCTTCCTCATTCCTCTGCACTCACTCATCACCTTATCTCTCTCTCTCTCTCTCCTCCTCCTCTCTCCCTACACCTCTTCCTCCCTGCATCACTACTCTGCTAAGAAAGAAGGGCGTGGGCAGAAAATCTCACTGTCCCTTTCAAGGTTCAAAGTCCCTTTTCTTCCTCTGCTTGCTTCGCTCCTGCGCTGTTCTACATGTTGCTGCCTTATTAAGTTGTTCCTCACACTCTGTCGCTCCCTGCCTCCCCCACAGTAAGTGTCTGCTCAGTCACAGAACATATTCCTGGCTTTTGCTTGCTAATGAGCCTGCTTCATGCTCCTGTGCACAAATCCACATGCGCATTTCTCAGGTATGAACTCCACCTGGCAGCTTGTGTAGAAATTCCCTTTTAATCAGAGTTGTATCCCAGTAATGTGTCTTACGTACACATAGTGGCACTATCAGCGTCTGAGTCGGTCATTGATTTTAAGGATAGATTTTTACAAACACAGGCTAAGATGCAACCAGCCAGTCGTGGTTTAGCACAAATAATTCTCGCTGCTATTCCAAACACATTTGCATACTTTGAATATTTTATAGGGGGTGTTTGTCTACTTTGTAGCAGCTTATAAACCTGACTTCTCTCTTTGTAGCCATAATCTACCTTTTCATTTCTGCCTCACTTTTCCTTCCTGGCTTCCTTTTTATTGTTTTTCTGATCCTCCTGTCCGTGAGGCTTGAGACGTGGCTGCTGGAAGGAAACATGTCCCCACCCATTCATTTTACGCTCTGCCTCTGCTACAGTGGATTATTTATTGACTCAGTAAGAGTGATGGGCTTTACAAAGTTTGTTTTTGAGCTTCACATAGAATACAGGATACAGTGTTGCTTTGGATCGGGGGGAGGGAAAAGTGTTATCCTCCAGGTGGATTTTACCTGCGTGAGGATGGGACTCTGAAGTTCAAGGTAGCTGAAGGCTGTTTGGTTTCATCTGAAACCTTTGTCAGAAAGCTGGGGGGCTGTGTCTATAGGGAGAGGGGGAGTCTTCAACACTCTTCATATAGCTCTTTTTCAGCCTTGTGTGACACACACACACAAACACACACACACACTGTTTCTCTTATTTGTACCAGTGTGCCCCCCTTGCTCCTCTGTGGCCATCCATGCCATCTCATCCCTCCCCCGGGCTCACCATATCGCTTTACTTCAATATTTAGTGTGTTATTTTTTCTCCTCCCTGATCTATAGTCCCCCACATCAGAGAGGCGGCTAATTAATTATGGATGGGGAGATAGGGGGGGAGAGGGGAGGGATCAGAGAGATGAAGGGGGACTTTAAAAAAAAACAACCAGACATCCACCTCATTACAAATGCGCAGTGTTTTTGGAGCTTTATTAATTTATATCTTGTCAGGCTACGCCAAAGACTTCAGAACTCTTTTGGCTCTTTTAATACATTTATTTATTTATTTATTTATACAGCTTCCTGCCTTCATCGTCCTACTCCCCCGCTCATGTCTCCTCCACCCTCCACCTCATCTATGTCTTGATTTTAATCTCTCACCTTCTGCATATCTGCATGAACACACACACATACAAACACACACACACACGGGCACACTTTCCTGACAACTGTCTCATTATCTGCTCTTGGCGGATGTTAAAAGGTGTTTTGCCCACCTGTAAGAAAAAGATTATCTCCTTCCAATGCTAAACCTGGGTTTAATAAGTTTTTTTAGAAATACTTTTTAAATTTACTACGGTTAACGTGGCGTGGAACGTATCAGAGCACACTGAAAATGAAGGAAGAACTACATTTGTTTTACAGCTCATGGTGATATTCAGTCAAACTTATCATTTCTGTTCTATGTTAAATAAACCTTCTCATGAGCTGTAAGTTTATTCGGTGTTAAAACAATCTTTTAATTCTACATACAGGAAATGAAAGAAGTAGAAGTAAGTGAACTAATGTATACCATAGATCTTTATAATTATATATGCCATTAGAGTGGGAGCTGCTGCTGTAGCCTCAGGCAGCAAAGCTAACAGCAGCCTTTGAGGGATAACAAATATGGAGGGGTTAGGCGAGCCCTCCGGCTTTTTGGACATCAGCCATCACTAACACACCCTTTGTAAGACACACACTCATTCGCATTCTTAAAAACACCAGCATGCTCACGTACGGTGGAGAAAGTGACGAGTGAGAAGCGCTGGATGTTCCTTAGAACGGAGGAATCCCAGCTTTCTGGTTAAGACTTTCCATCTGTTGATGTTAAAATACTTATGAGGATGTCAGAATGCAGAGACAGTCATCAAAATGTCTGAATGGAGCAGATGTTTTCATGTTGGGTTTCCTTGCAGAGAAACCATCTGTGTCATGCATTCCTTCAAACATATTCTATACTTCACTGACAAACTTCACTGTAAAAAAACAAAGAAAAAACAAACAATGCTTACCAGTTACTGTCAGAGGAAGTGACCCCTATGAAGAGAGCTGTTGTTGTGTAAACAGTTCATGGGCTGCGGATTTGTGTCAAGAAAAGCCTAAATTGGTATTTCCTCTTTTATTGATTTGCTGTGAACATCTGACTGAATGCAAGCCTTCAGATGCTCCTGAGGTATTTATGCTGTACACCCTGTCCGGCATTAGGTGCAGTAGGCACGCACAGACATACGCACACATATGCACACATATGCACACATATGCACACATACACACTCCTCTCTCTTCCTCCCCTTCGGCCTTCCTGAAATCAGCCGGATATGGTGTCACATCTGGCCAAGAAAACCACAGCATCCGTCTTCACAGATGAATTGAAAGCTGAGAATTCAGGAAAAAGGGAGGAAATAAAGGGGTGGGGGGGCAGTGTATCCTCCAGCTTCAAACAAATCCCTTCTATGAAATATTGTTTCAGTGTTTTCTGCACTTTGTAGCCCTAATGCTGGCTTTGAACTGCTTTAACACCTGTCACAAAAACTGATGAAATAGTTTCTCTCTGCAGAACACTTTTCCTTTCATCCTTCTTTTTCTCATGTCTTTTTTCCCCTTTTCTTCTCCATTTCCATCTTGAAAAATTCTCTCTCAAACCATGGCCTCTGTTACTTAGGAAAACGTTGCGGTTTCCTTTTGGCTTGTGTTTGCCAACTGTATCGGGCCCTTGAAACAAAACTACTTGCATTATATTCATATAAGTCATTTTAAAGTGACGTATATAATAATCCAGACGACTAACTGAAATGAAAGGATGCCATAAGGAAATATGGTTGGCCAAGAAAATGCCAGGCAGACAGACAAGCTGACACGAAGTCGATAGGCGGATGAATAAAACATGTTTTAGCTGCTGCTCGCTACAGGCCGTTCTAGCTTTTTATGGACCGCTTTCATAACTTGGCTTCAACCTCAAACCTTTCCTTCTTTTACTTCGAACTCTCTTGCGGCGCCTTGGACGAAGCCAGCCGCAGGTTTTGACGCGAGTGTATGCTACCTTTCTGGGAGACAGGACCTGAAATGCCACAAGTGCAAATCAATGTCTACTTTCTTTGCAGCTTCCATCCTGCCTCTCCCTCTACCTCTGGTCCCCTCCATCAATTTTCTAGAGCTGTCTGAGACTCCAGGCAGTTAATTAAGTAGGACATTGTCGGGGGCTTGGTACATGATGTGGTTGAGGATGGATGGATAGATAAATAGAAAAGATGTAGAGCTATGCAGGCAACCCTTCTTGCCTCTTCCCATTTTCATTCTTTATACTCGTAGGTTGTCTCTTTTTCTGAAGACTTTTCAAAATCTTCATTCCTCTTTTTAATTTTATCCAGATTTCTTTCTGCTTTTACCAGATTTAACTAACCACTCCTTTCTTTTCACTTTCCCTCTCATGCATTCTCTATTCCCTCCATTTACTCATTTTCTCCTCGAGCTGCTTTCGTTTATTCCTCTTTTGGATTCCCTCCGTTTTTCTCCCCCTTCCGCCCTGTCCTCCCTTTTCAACCATCCATTTTCCCCTGCACCATTCTTCTGCTCGCACTCCTCCCTCCTACTTGATTATACATCAGGTCCTCTGTAGTCGGCTTCTTCCACCTATGGTATGCCCCTCTCTCATTATGTGTTGTGCGTGTGTTTGTGTGTGATCAGACACACAAGGCCAGGGCTAAGCAGGCTAATGAACAACCTCCAGCATTGTGTTCAGGCCCTGGGGACATGCTGTAACTTCTAATGTACAACAGCTTCAGCTAGAGGAGGAGGAAAGGAAAAAAATGACTGACATGGAGCCAGCTTTGTGCTAAAAAGAAGAGCTACAACAAGATGTGACCGAGAGGTTGTGAGGTGACATGTGTGCAGTGAATATTTAATGAGGATCCAGTCAACGTTTTCCTGACCTTTCCCTGGGTTTTCTCTGTTCTGCTCTCCTGACGTGTTGACCGGAGTGTGTGCAGCTTGGACTGCAGGTTCTTCTGTATTCCTGCAAACTGGAATCTTGCAGCATTTTAATGAATTTCAAACACCTGGCTGAAACTGGTGTTGCAGTATTTTAGCGAATGCTGGAGCTGAATCTCACCGTGGTATTTCCAGTCTATCTCCACATGTCTCTTATAATGTGACCCACTTCTCTGCAGGTTGTAAAATAGATGATTTGTCAGCAGTGATCTGGTATGTTGTTCTTTTGGTGCTAGCCTAGTACAGGGTAGTTTCGTTCCACCCAGGCTTTAACTCATGATGTGTAAGATCTGTCACCAACACCCCCTCACTCTTTCCCTTCGTTCTCTGCAAGATCTGCATCGCTGCCAGATCCTCGCATGAACACTGTAGTGAGTTCATTTCTTCCAACACATGCACAAATGCACATCCAGGAAAGATGATGTACCGAGCAGACTGTCCTGTTGTGTTCTTCTCTAATAACCAAATATGCAGATACTTTGTTAGTTTGGCTGTTTGTCTCACACATCCCCCCCTCCGGGGTTGTGTCCCTCAGTAGATGGGGTGTTTCCAGATGATCTAAACAAGACTCTCAGATCTGGCAAAAATCACTGACGAATTTGCACGCACTCTAACATGCACCAAACATGGAGCTCATTAATCTCCCCACACATGGATGTAATACCCGGAGTCTGTCTTTCTGCCATAATGGTGTACCGCTGTTTTGATGTCAGTAGTTTTACAGAGTGGATGGTTTTCTATGAAATATATACAAAAAGCTGTCTCGCTCAAACGCTATGCATAATTCCAATCTGGTGCAAGCTCAGTGGGAGCGTTGCACAAGCCTGCAACCTTTGTGACCAATGCATCACGCAGCAAATCTTTATTGTCTAAAAGCAAATCCTGCATGAAGTCAAACACAGTATCTAACCCAAGGCCTTCTCGCTTCTCAGCTGCTAGCAACAAATTTATTTCATCATGTGCGCTCTTGTCTTGCTGCTATTTTCACTTTGTTTGCTCCTCTGACTATGCTCAGGGCATAGTGCTTCTCCATAATCGTCCCCTTTGAAAGGTAAAATTTAAATGTTTTGTTCTCTTTCCCCACCTCTGCAGGATTGCCCTCAGATTCTGCCTTCCACTGAGATTTACATCCCAGTCGGTGTGACCAAGCCAATCACCTTAGCGGCGAAGAACCTGCCTCAGCCCCAGTCTGGACAGAGGAACTACGAGTGCGTCTTCCACATCCAGGGGGAGACCCACAACGTTCCTGCACTGCGCTTCAACAGCACCTCCATCCAGTGCCAGAAAACCACGGTAAGGAAGAAAATTCTGGATAACATTTCTGCTCACGTGCAGGGATGCTATATCGGCGCTGCTAATGGTGGGGAACCAGCTGGTGTCGGTGCCGGTGCCGGAGTGTACCTTAGTCATAATTGGAAAAAATATACTTAATATTTGTAAAGGAGAAATTGATAGAGGATAATTTGTCACTGGCAAAGACTCAATTTCAGCAACCAAAATGCCTGATTGTTGCATAAATGATGCTTATTTTGTATAGAGTGGACGCATTTTGCTCCATTACTTTTGACCTGATCGATTTAACCAGGTCAGTAAATCATGATCTGAATGAAGGCATTGACCCGGTCGGGGTGAAATAACGGCCTTCTGCAGCTAATGATCATTCTGGACACAAATATGTTCATCGCCTTGATAGATCACCACGCACTACTCACACATTGGCTTTGCGACAATCCAAATAAATGACCCAATCCTGATGTCACGTTGAACTAATAGTTGGCAAATGGATATTGTCGGAAAGCATCCACATTGGAATTAAGACACAGATGTTTAATAAGGCTTTTTTTAGTCACTATTGTGATACAAATCATAACAGATTGTCATGGTTTGTGTTAAACATCATTTAAATTATTGATGAAACATGATGTGAGAGGGCTCAGCCATAGTTATGTTAAAGCATCGGCCATCTTTGTGTTTGTGGCTCCGGCTGGTAGAAAGGAGTATGTTGGATTAAAGTTTTCTTACACAAGGTATTTTTTTCCTCAAAAGTTTTTAACAAGAATTTCTGTCCTGCTTGTGTGTGAAGGATTTGCCGGTACACAGTGCTATTTGTGCATGCAGTTGCTTGCCTGTTCACTGTTAGAATATGGCGGGGTGTGTGTTTGTGAGGTTTCAAACTAGCATGACAGATAAGAGGTAGCTAGCGTTGCGCTTCAGTGAGGCTGAAAATGTGAAGAGGAAGTCTGTCTCTGAACCTAGTTGGGAGCGGATTGATCATGTTTACACCTCCACTCTATACTCTCCCTCTCCTTTCCTCTATCTGCCTGTAGTGTCCATCTTTTTCTCCCTCCCTCTCTCCATCGGTCATATTTTCAGATGCTCACTGTTTCCGTCTTTCTTCACTCCATCTTTCTTGCCTCTCATAAGCTCACTTGTGCGACATGCCGGTGTCCCTGTGTGTTTCTATGTTTAGATTTAAGATGGCTTGAAAGCTGGTGCTGTTAATTTTGTGTAACATGAAGGCTTTGCGGCTGTCACGGCGACATGTCATACATTAGAGAACGTATCTGACAGATTTAGGTAAAGTAGAAACATCTCAAAGTTTTTTGGTGTTAAGCTTTTGTACTATACCACCCGTCAGTTTGTAACGACTTGTCATAATCAAGTAATGTGTTTGCAGTCAGATACATATTACCCGTAAATGCATAGCATCAGCTGTAGTCTCTGTTTAGCAGAATGGTTTGATGGGTAGCCACGGTGACAGTTTTCTGTCCATATTGATAGGCAGTCTATGGGTGTTGGCGCATGCTAGGCCCTTGCTTGTGAAAGCTAGGGTAATTATCTTTCAATAGGGTTGTCTCTCCGCAGAGATGTCTGTTTATTGACTGTTTATTGTAGCTGCAAGGCCGGTGTTAATCAGCAGCAAAGTCCCAGCCAAAAGCTGAATTTCTCTGTTTGATGTCCACAAAGCAGACATGCTAGCAGTAATTAGCCTAGGGCTGTCAACACTTAGCCCTTGTTAGCAATTAGCAGTGGCAACTTGTATGCATGGTCAGATATCGATGCAAAGCATGCATCAAGCCTGGATGCACTCGTATTTAGATTCAGGATGAAAAAAGGTGCCAGCTGCATTGGCTTGCCATAAAGGCATAATTCATGCAGGGTTGAGATTATGAGTTTAATTATGTGTCATGAATTATTAGGGTGAGAGTCTTATTATAGCACTGGAGCTATATTTCAGAAGAATGGGGCTCTTAAATATTAGTTTATCCATTTATAGACTGCAATATCTCTACTATTGGCCCACATCCCCCACCATGTTTGTTCTTACTTTGACAGTGTTTAGCAGCAGCTCTATGAATCATGCATTGCTGCAGTGGAAATAGACTTAATCTCTTCTGCTGTGTACACACTGCTGCCTTGGTTCGTATGCATACGGCTGCGAGGAGGAGAAGGGTTAATCAGTGTCTGCAGACATGTGCAATCCCTCAGTATGCCTTAGGCTGTAGATCCCAGGATAGCTCTGCATGAGTGCATAGATCTGTAGTTTCCTTAGACCACCTCAAGAGAACTGTTTAATGGAGGGGGCATTTGGTTAGTAATCAATGGGGATGAACACTGGGGTGCTAATCCACAGTTCAGTCTTATGTCTGAGAGCCTCAGAAGTATCCTTGCGAAAGGTGAGGACAAGAACAAGAAGAAATGGAGAGGATTCTGGATTAAAAGAAGGCCATATACGAGGACATAAGAAAAGATGGTGAAAGATAAATGCAGAGAAGCCGAGTCAATGGTCAAAAAAGAGACGTAAGACCAGAAAGCTGTGGAAACGGCAAAAAAAATGAAGATGAGGAGCAGTGAGATGGACCTGGGAAATTGGACTGTACCAAACAATTTCAGGTTAGATGAATAGAGAAAAGTTAGAAGCAGAGTGATATATATAAAATAAGAAAGAACAGAAGGGGAGGGACTGAGATGAGAGGCTGTGAGAGAGGGAGAGGGGGAAAATCAGCTCAAAAGTCCCTCCCGAGGCTCAAACTCGTTCTCTTTTCTTTCATACAATATCATCACACCATCCAATAGAAGATAACTATATCCACAGGATATTCAGAACATCAGATCATGTTTAAACTCTAGTTTCATGTACTTTGCTGTTTTTACAGTAGCCATGATAACTGAATACGCTCGCTCAGTATCCCCTAACAGGAGGCTGTCAATATCCCACTGTGTATGTGGCACACATGATATATGATAGCGTAACTTTAGCTATGCACTAACCTCGTTTGGTATTGACTATCCATATATGCTCATGGGAGAATTTTGTATTTCAGTATAAAGTTTCTGTATATACCAACTGATCCCAGAGGGGGAAAGAGCAGGCGGATCTGCGACCTGGGAAAGAATGCAGTATCGGAAAATGCTTTGCTTTTGCAAGCAGAGACATGAAATAAATAAGCCACTTTATGTTTAAGGTCTTCAGACTTTGAAGATTCATTTGGTGGAGTAAGGATTTTATAGACTGCTCACAGCTCTACATTTTGCTGTGTTGAACTTTCCTTTGGCTCACATTGTTAAAGTAAAAGTTCACTTTGCATTTTCTCACTTTTGAAATCGGGCACTTCGCCAAACATAATTGAACATTTTTTGAAGCCTGTAAAAATTGATGAAATGGCAGTCTGTTCAAGGTCCAGTGTAAAATTAATGGGAGAAAAGTGCTGATCATTTTGTAAGAAGGCAAAAAAGAAAAAAAAAGTGTCCTCTTCTTGTTTCTTTGTGCCAAACAAGCCCACATTACTCCTGACACATTCATAGCCATCCGCTAAGCCTTATGGTCGCGGTTAAGTCTGGTCAGCAGCCACCAAAACAACAAGCTGGTGTCTAAATCCGAGCCTTCCGCTTTCCTGACCCAGTCCAAGCAGCTTCCTGGTGTGGGTGGTCCAATCAGACGCTGTGGTTAAGGGGCAAAGGTCAGGAGGATGCTGAGCTGTGGGCTGGGGATTTGTGCTCAGAGCACCAAAGAGGTCATGTGAGTGAACAAACACTCGTGCACATACAGTCCGAGGCTTTCACATACAAAATGACGGCGCGGTCTGGTCCGGGAGGCTGACTGAGAACAGCTGGGTACCACTTCAAGGCCGGGGCGGAGAGCAGAGACTCAACCAGCTGCAGGTTCTTACTTTCTGTCCCTTTTATCTCCATGTGTCGTTAGCTTTTTGTCCATTTGAACATCTCCATTTTCCTGCCTCGTTCCCTCCCTCCTCATCCTCCTCCTCTTTGTTTCTCCTCGGGGGGGCAGGAATGAGAGGAAAGATAATATCAGCGCGGGCCGTACACCATTACCTTCCATCTGATAAACCAGTCGGCCTCTCCATCTCCCGCTTTCTCCCTCCCCTTCACCGGTGAGCGGAGAAAAAGTAGACACGGGGGCAGGAGGAGAAAATCTAGTTTGGGGATAGGGTGTGTGTCCGTGTGCGATCCCTCTGTGTGTGTAGAGAGCAGCTGTTTGTTAAAGAAGAGATGCGAAGTATCAGGGGTCCTGATGGCATCCAATTAAGGGAGATAAAATGATGATGAATTGCAGTCGGGCAGCAGAGACTAGCACTACTGTGTGTGCCTGTGTGTGCGCACACTCCCATACACCTTACTGCAAGGCAGCAGAAGAAGAAAGCTACCAGACTGATTTGGAGAAAGTGGAAAAGAAAGAGGGTGAGCAGGACAAGGAAAGATAGGTGGAGGGAAAAAAGGTAAAGATACAAGGAGAAAGAAACTGAGAGATGGATGAGGAGGAGGGAAAGACGAGGACACTGAGAAGGAGTTTAGAGAGGAGAGGACAAACAGCCTGCATACTTCAGATGGGAAATAAGAGATGGAGGGCAAACAAGAAAGATGGATTAATAGATGAATGGATGGATAGACCGAGCAAACAGAGGTCTAGAGAAGAGGCCAAACATGTCTGCAGGGAGAGCGGTTACCACAAACCACACAGCTTTAATAGTGTCACACACACACAAACACACACACACACACAGCAGAAGATGCTAGAAACTTTATGGGATTTGTTAATACACACAACTGAAGTTGTAAAGCTTTAATTCTAAATGCGTTATAGGAGCACACACGGGAAATACACACACGTACTCCGCTCCAGGCGGAGGAGCGAGGCTAATGAGGGACTTGGTGCTGTTCTGCAGCGGGTGGATGCAACAGGGCATGGTTCAGCCTGGCCTGGCTTGGCCTAGCACAGCTTAATGAGATATAAACAGCGGAGCCGCCACCTCATCCAGCCATCGCACACACTCACGCTGCTTTAATTGGCTTGCTGACTCTGTGTGTGTGTGTGTATTATGTGAGGATTGATTGAAAGATGAAGGGAAATTTACTGCAGATTAAAGGCCATTGGTTGTCGTCATGTGACTGATCTCATGATCCTACTGTGGTTCAAAGCTGCGCCTTATGACTATTATTGTCCTTTTCAGTGGAATGGGAGAATGAGCCGCTTATCTGAATGGAGGATTTTTGTGGCTTTTCATGCTAATTTGTATTTAAAAATGTATGTAATATAGAACATGGATGTTGTCGGAAAGAGTTCAGCAAGATTCTATGATTTAAGTATTCATGGCTGTTCGCATTCTGTATGTTTGGCTTTACGCTGACTGCTCTCTGATCTATCTTTCATTGCCCTGAATTTCATCATGCACATAACTTCACTGTCCAACGCCGCTTCTCTGGTCCCCGCCTCTCGCGTACCCAAGCACGTCTCACACTCTTCTTCCTTTGAAGCCTCCACCTTCCCCTTTCCGTCTGTCCTGTCATTGGCTCGCTGCCTCCCCTCCTCCCCTCTGACAGGTGAAGAGCAGAACTCCCACGCTCCTGTCCTGGATAAATAAGAATTAATTGCCGCACAGCTATCAGCATATGCCAACTTCTCCACCCCGTCCTCCGTCCCACTTTAATTATCTATTCCTCATTTCTGCCTCTCTGTGTGTATCCCTGCAATTGGTAACCTTTACGCTACACATTCATTGCGTGGCAGCAGTGCTACCCTTTCCATTCTTTCATGATTATTAGAGAACGTGAAGCTGCAGAAGCGATTGTTGTAGCGAGAGTGAAATGAACTTCACAGATCGACCTGAATATTCTCTGGCAAGCAGGACGTGATTATTTGTTCCTTGCCAACAGCTGCTTTATGACTGTTGTGCAATTAAAACAGAAATTGGAGGAAAATCCCCCCTGCCTCTAAATCTCAGGCAACATGGAAATAGCTCATTTAATTTGATTTCCAGTTGTCCTCCTTTGCTCTTTTTTTTATCAACACTGCCACTGCATTAAAGGCAAAGCACTGGTTAGCTGATGAGTGAATTACATGCGATTAGATGTTTTGTTGTGTGGCGGAGCTGGGGAGTCAGCGGGAAGAAAAGTCACCAGTAGAATGGCTTTACGTTGACTGAGGAGAAAAAGGGTGACGACACTGGAAATCTGGACATTTCTGCAAACGACTAAAAATCTGCCTTTTGTCCGGGGAGAGGTCCAGCGAGCTTACACTGGCTTAATGCACGGGCTGAAAAATAAGAAACATTGACTATGACAGCATTATTTTTCTCTCAAGCCAGCATTTTTCTGCCGCCCCTCTCTCTCTTTCTCTCTCCATCCCTCTCTTTTTTCCTTTCCATTAGTGAAGAAAGTATTTGTGAAAGCTTGTGTGCACATGTGTGCGTTTGATTGTGTGTGTGTGTGCCGCAGATAAGCTGCGTAACTGGGCCCGCCATGCTCCAATCCTGTTAGCATTAGCGATTAGCACGGGCTAACAGGCCCCTATTATGAGCGGGGACTGATTCCAAGTTTTCTGACCTCACACATACAGTACACACACACACACACACTTCCTAAGCTCTGGGGGGATTACCACTTGATCCTTGATTAGGAAGCCATATCTGCCTGGAAGGTGTGTGTGTATGAACGTGGACGGCGGTGTTTACATCCAAGTGTGTGCCAAACTTTATCAGACTGGTAGAACTGGTTTCACACAGACCAGGATCCCGTTAGTGACCTCGGCTTTCCTTCTGCTGCGTCCTGCCGAGACATCTTACAGCCAGCATGATGAAGACTGAAGGCTGCGTTGTGTCAGGAGAAGGCGAATATCCCGGCCAAAGTCTGGGTTTGCCGGGGGTTGGTTTGATATTTTTAGCCGTCCACCTTCAGAATGACTAAATATCAGACTATGACCCTCACATGTACCTGTTGTTATTTCATGTCTAACTTCTCCTCCTTCATCCTTCTATTCTTGTTTCCTTTTCTTCATACTTCAGTTTGTGTCTTTTTGACATCTGTGCGAAGTCTTACACAAGGTGCATGTTTGAATTCCCTGAAGCGTGGATTGTGCAACAGTGCTGGCTCTGTATGAAATTTTAATAAGCCTTTGGTGCAATGAGAGGAGATGAGTGTTGGATCACAACCTAACTGTTCCTATTCCTCCCCCACCCTTTGCTGCCCATTAAACACACATACATGCACATACACACTTCTCCCTAACTAAATATTAATGCTTTTGTTGATTGAAGTTACAGCAGACCTCAGTCTCCCCTCTCAGCACAAGACCCCCACCAGCCCCCTCCTTTGAAGATAAATGAGCAAACACAGACATATACCTCTAACATTGATTAGAAGGGAAGAGCAGAGGGCGAGCAGTGCTATTGTTTTAGCTGCTAGCACAGCTACAGGGCCGGTGTGTGTGTGTGTGTGTGTGCGCGCGCAGGGAGACGATTGTCAGGCTGTAAAGCAGGGTTAAGAGGTCCACCTACATCCATCATTTCCTACTTTATCACGTAGAATTGGCTGTGTGAGTCAGAGGGGAATCAGGCCATGTTTTGATTCGTTGGTCAGCAAAAAGCAGCAGTGGAAGTGAAAGGTAGCGTGACCTCCAGCGTGACCTCCAGGCCAAAACTGTACCTGCTCCTCTGTCCTCAGGGAAGCATGAGGACTTTGTTAATGACACAGAAGCACAGAGCCATGTAGCAGCGGAGAACTGCAAGAAAACCATCTCGTCTTTTCAGGTTTTTCCACATACTGTATATGTGTGTGTGATGTGTCGACTGAGACTGCGCTGACTTCCATACTGTGCAGAGAGAAAAATAAACATTGTGATCCCCGATAGTAACTTTGAGGGAACCTGAGCAGCAAAAAAAAAAAAAAAAAACTCAAAGTAGCACTCACCAATCATTTGTTTATTTGGACTTGCTGAACAATGCAAATAATGAATTTAGTGGGAAGAAATCCATTAGCAATTAACTTCTCAAATATGAATATTTAATTTTTCTTAGTTTACATAAGTTCTGAGTTCTGTCAGTCTGGCATGCTAATGAGAAACCTTTTCTACTTATGTTTAATTCATTATTATTAAAAATTAATACAAATACAGCTTATCAAAACTTAATAGTTGCGGTTCTACTTTTGTTTAGTTTTATTTTTTTACTATAAACCACTTCAACTTCCAACCTAAAAGTCAGACTCTTTGCAAGTTGTGTGACTGTGAGCAGTCCGCCTGCTCTGCTGCTGGCTGGCATGAGAAGAGGCAAATACCTTCATCATCTTGAGCAGCTCTATCTCTTTTTTCCGTTCATTCAGCATCTTTGTCCCACATGCTTCTCCAGCCTTCCAGTGTCAGCTTTATCTCTGATGTGTCATCTCTTTCCTCCCGTCACTTTTTCTCCTTATCTCCTCCTCGTTAGCACTCAGTTCAGCCTTTCCTCCTAACCCACATGTTGGCCATCCAGTCTGCCTGGGCATCTCCTTTCCTCTGCCTTCCCCTCCATTGTCTTTCATGCATGCAGACAGGCTCGTGTTCTCTCCATCTCCTCACCCGGTGAGGGAAATGCGCTCTGGTTCCCAGGCAGACTGGGTGGTCTCTCCGTGGTGAGGGAAGTGAGGCGGGCGGGACAGACTGAAGAAGTCCATATGCTTGAGCCGCTGGAGAGAACTAAAAGCCGATGTCTGAAATGTGCTGTTATTTAAGTGTCTTATCTTCCTGCGTTTCCATGTGCTTTTATTTATCAGTTTTATTTCCTGTAGAGAGCGTGTGATCAGTCTTTGATGAATTTGCTGGCAACCTTCTCTGGAAAGCGTTCCCGCATCCAGGATGCATATTTATAGCACAATGTGCACATGTGTTCCTCTGGAGATGTTTGGTATACGCGATAAAGGAATCTGCTTCATATTTCCTCGTTTGACTGTGGGCGTTTTGGGGGAACGAGGAAAGGGGAAGAAAGTCAGGCTGAGATTGATAGAAGAGGCTCGTACAGAGGTATAGGGAAGGAATAATGAGAGGGAGAGAGAGAAGAAGAGGAGGGGTTGAGAAGGAGGGTAGGGAGAGAAGGAGGCACGGAGGAATGTGTGAAAAGCCAAGGCAGACATGTCAGAGAACAAATTGAAAATGCCAATTTCACTTTAGCCCCCACCAGCTCAGGCGCTTATAGCTCGGCCCCGGCCTCTTATTCCATGTGTAAATGAATGGTGTCCACAGAATAACACACAATCACCTCTCTCTATCCATCTTGCCCTCGCTATTTCTCCTTCACCCCTGCTGCTGCATAAGCTGCTCTCTACCTCTTCCCCCAACTTGCTGTCTCATGCTGCTTCTCACCATCTTTCCTTTGATTCCCCTCCACCTCCATACATCCACTTCAAACATTTCCCCTCCTTTTAACCGTCATGTATCACTTGTCATTTGTTCTGCATAGATCTGTTATGCATAGTTATGTTATTATGGTATAAAAGGTTCAGGGCAGCCAAAAAAAAAAGACGATTAAGTATGTTTTGAAAGATATTCTGAGGATTAATTCTTAAAAAAGCTCTGTTAGCAAAGTAGCCTTTCTTCTGGGATGTATGGAGCCATCTTTCTTTATTTCTTTCCACCTTCAGGGCCCACTAAATGCAAATCATCCAATCACAGAGGCGAAGAAGGAATTAATCAGCCATTCACACATTGTGACATTGCTGTGTCCTCTCATTTTCTTATCTTGTCCATGCACATTTCTTGCTCTTTTCCCCCTCAAATACATTCAAAATCACTATTATTACAGATGTCAAGATTAATCTGGCAGTATCACACTGAAGTGGTTGATACCACATAGTGGTGAAGTTGTTGCTTGATTCAATCTGTGAGGGCTCCGTAGCCCCGGGCCTGAGGCTTTCCACATCGGATTTTATCATGACTCCAGCACAAGAGTCCTGATATCTGTCAACCGGAGGCAGTCGGAGATACTGTAGTGACCATACCAGTGGTGGTGAGAGGGACTGGGCACCCTTTGACTGATGGAGGCATTAGGTCAGGTCGGAGCGACTGCCAGCCATCACCCCTGCTTTACTTCAGAATCTGCTCCATGTTATGTAGATAATAATGGGACGTGTCTCTCATATTGGGATGCGAGCTTGTTAATGAACAAATATTTCCGGAAGACTGAGTTTGCCTCCGCGTTTGGATGCTCTGTTTATTACAGGGGAGTAGGTGTAACTTCTAAAGCAGCGGTAATAATCGTCCTGATAATTTATTTGTTAGGAGGGGACTCACAGGAGCTTTTTCTTTATCATCTTTTCAGTTAACACACCAGCATCACATTACCGCTTTTGAGCTTGTTGTCTCATTTAAAGCAAATCCATAAAACTGATTATGCCAACGACGAGTCAATTACATTTCAACTCTTATTAGTTCAGGATGCAAAAATGAAATTAGATGAGAATATTATTGTTGGAGATATATTATGCTTTTCATTCATCACTGGGATGGAATGAGTCATGCAGTGATGGGGATCCCAATCTCTTAATCAACTCTGCGCTCTGCCAGGCAGCAGCGGATGTGCCGTGTGTAAAAATCACAATATAGCCTGTCGCTCATCACTCATTTTTATGGCCCTTTAACTGTGTGTGCCCCGCAGTGAACGACATCACTACCAGCCACACGCTGAACTGAGTTCTTTACTTTCATTTTTCCCCTTTTTCTTTATTTGATTGGATGATTGATAATGTCTAAAAAAGCAAGTGAGCGTTCTAAGAACTAATTGAATAAAAGTCTGAGAGATAATTGTGTCTTTGTTGTGTTTTTATTTCAGTACACTTACGAGGGCAATGACATCAGCGACCTGCCGGTGGATCTGTCTGTCGTGTGGAACGGGAATTTCGTCATCGACAACCCTTATAACATTAAAGGTGAGTTAGCATGATGTCATTCATCTAAGATCCCACATTACAGTATTTCTAAATTTCAATGCAGCAACAAATGTGCTGCAGTGATATTCCTACCAGATTGTGCAGTCTTTTTTTCCTTCTTATGAATTATGTGTTGCATCAACTGGCTGCATGTGCACATCACCGTCATTTCCATCCTGGTACAAATTTTTTTCTCTACTGAGAAAATCGCCTTCTTTGTTAAAAAGGGAAAAAAACACAAAGATCAAGTTGAAATGGGAGCACACAGATATGTATTCCCCCTAGACTGAAATATCTTGAGCTCCTGTTTTGACACCCCCAAATAAGACTCTATCTGTCATTGCTAACGGAAAGCAAACAATGTTCAAATTAAAATCGAGTAGCTCATTTCTCTATCATGTATCTTTTACATATAGATTTCCTGATTTGTGTTGTGAACAAAAAAACTAATTGTGTCTGAGCCTCCTATTTTTTATATCTATGGTGCATCTTGTTATATTTATTAAACAATAGCAAACACTTTACAATCATAGTGTTCAATTACACAATTATTGACTGTTTGGGTATCAATGTGGAGATCATTTGTATGATGCAGTGTGCATGTCCTCTTTTTATATGGCATTAAATTGTAAAATTCCTATTCTTTTGTACAACCACACCTTGTTCTAAGTAAAGAATCATGTGGGGAATGATTAAACACATACATACATCCCCAACGCGCCAATGTGGGAGAAGACAATGAGATCATGTCTGTTGGATATAATTACTGGTAAAACAGACTTTATATTTTTTATAATTATAATGGCTTGTACAGCACAGCAGGGGGACTATAACATTATTCCCCTGCTGAGAGGTAAAATAACATCATTGCAAGCAAGGGCTGCGCTCGATAAGGCCCGTTGATGACATATCGGGAGGTTTTATACAGCACAGGGAGTAGCAATGGTGGCCCCTGGTGCTATTCTTTGATGGCTGTAGACACAGTAAGGAGCAAAGTGCCATTCTTTTATGCAGCATAACGTATACTCAGAGAAAAGGTTGTTTCATTGGGAAAGTGTGGAAAACAGCAACTATTGTCTTGTGATGGTAATGTATTCATGTATTGATCATTGTTTTACCAAAATGTACCAAGCAAGCTGCTGCTGTCTCACATTTCATATATGTGTCAAGCTGCCGGTTATGGGCAACGTCATACGGACGTGTTTGTAACATACACCTCGTGTCTGTGAACACAGGGAGCCCTCTGCAGTCAGACGGTATCAGGATCATAAATCACTGTCTCTGCATTGTCTATCTCACATGTGAATCTCATGAAGTGCATGCAAAGGTGACCTAAAACCCAGAGACTGCCCTCCAACCTCCATATTTCTTCTCTGATAATCATCTGGTGGAGTGTGTGCTGTGCTCACCCGCATTAAATACTTATAGGTTAATGTAATTAGAGGAGAATCGTTTAGCTGCCAGTAATTGGTACAGGGTTCCTTTAAAGCTGCTCCATGACCAATGGGATTTGGGGTTGAAATAGCAGAAAGGGAAGAAAAGCATCGCTGTACTATTTCTGGGGCATTTGTGAAAGGGGGGCCTTAATTTAACTTTACCTCATTGACACTCAGTAATGCAGAATATTTAAAATTAAATGTTTGATTTACAAAAAATGTATTGTTTTGTTTGTTTTTCTAGTTCTTAAGATAATTTTAAGCAAAGTGTATTGATTCTGAGGCGTTCTGTCACTAGGCTCATTGTCGTACTTGGATGTAATAACGCTTCATTGGCTCCATTGTTTTTTTCTCGTTCTCTGTGTCTACAGCTCACCTGTATAAGTGCTATGCTCTGAGAGACAGCTGCGGGATGTGCTTGAAGGCAAACCTCCGGTTCGAGTGCGGCTGGTGCGTAGGGGAGAAGAAGTGCTCCCTGAGGCAGGAGTGCACTCCTCCAGAGACCACTTGGATGCATGCAACAACCGGAAACAGCCGCTGTGCACACCCCAAGATCTACAAGGTAATCCTCGACTTATACCCCTTTCACACTGGTCAAAAAACCCGTTTAAACCCGCGTACAATCGGCTTTTGGTGGCAATGTGAAAGGCTCAGCGACCCGCGTCGACCCGCGTCCATCGACTCGGCAAGC